>OY992537.1:105671075-105838580 GCA_963921195.1 Pegoplata infirma
CAGACAGACAGACAGACAGACAGACAGACAGACAGACAGACAGACAGACAGACAGACAGACAGACAGACAGACAGACAGGACAGACAGACAGACAGACAGACAGACAGACAGACAGACAGACAGACAGACAGACAGACAGACAGACAGACAGACAGACAGACAGACAGACAGACAGACAGACAGACAGACAGACAGACAGACAGACAGACAGACAGACAGACAGACAGACAGACAGACAGACAGACAGACAGACAGACAGACAGACAGACAGACAGACAGACAGACAGACAGACAGACAGACAGACAGACAGACAGACAGACAGACAGACAGACAGACAGACAGACAGACAGACAGACAGACAGACAGACAGACAGACAGACAGACAGACAGACAGACAGACAGACAGACAGACAGACAGACAGACAGACAGACAGACAGACAGACAGACAGACAGACAGACAGACAGACAGACAGACAGACAGACAGACAGACAGACAGACAGACAGACAGACAGACAGACAGACAGACAGACAGACAGACAGACAGACAGACAGACAGACAGACAGACAGACAGACAGACAGACAGACAGACAGACAGACAGACAGACAGACAGACAGACAGACAGACAGACAGACAGACAGACAGACAGACAGACAGACAGACAGACAGACAGACAGACAGACAGACAGACAGACAGACAGACAGACAGACAGACAGACAGACAGACAGACAGACAGACAGACAGACAGACAGACAGACAGACAGACAGACAGACAGACAGACAGACAGACAGACAGACAGACAGACAGACAGACAGACAGACAGACAGACAGACAGACAGACAGACAGACAGACAGACAGACAGACAGACAGACAGACAGACAGACAGACAGACAGACAGACAGACAGACAGACAGACAGACAGACAGACAGACAGACAGACAGACAGACAGACAGACAGACAGACAGACAGACAGACAGACAGACAGACAGACAGACAGACAGACAGACAGACAGACAGACAGACAGACAGACAGACAGACAGACAGACAGACAGACAGACAGACAGACAGACAGACAGACAGACAGACAGACAGACAGACAGACAGACAGACAGACAGACAGACAGACAGACAGACAGACAGACAGACAGACAGACAGACAGACAGACAGACAGACAGACAGACAGACAGACAGACAGACAGACAGACAGACAGACAGACAGACAGACAGACAGACAGACAGACAGACAGACAGACAGACAGACAGACAGACAGACAGACAGACAGACAGACAGACAGACAGACAGACAGACAGACAGACAGACAGACAGACAGACAGACAGACAGACAGACAGACAGACAGACAGACAGACAGACAGACAGACAGACAGACAGACAGACAGACAGACAGACAGACAGACAGACAGACAGACAGACAGACAGACAGACAGACAGACAGACAGACAGACAGACAGACAGACAGACAGACAGACAGACAGACAGACAGACAGACAGACAGACAGACAGACAGACAGACAGACAGACAGACAGACAGACAGACAGACAGACAGACAGACAGACAGACAGACAGACAGACAGACAGACAGACAGACAGACAGACAGACAGACAGACAGACAGACAGACAGACAGACAGACAGACAGACAGACAGACAGACAGACAGACAGACAGACAGACAGACAGACAGACAGACAGACAGACAGACAGACAGACAGACAGACAGACAGACAGACAGACAGACAGACAGACAGACAGACAGACAGACAGACAGACAGACAGACAGACAGACAGACAGACAGACAGACAGACAGACAGACAGACAGACAGACAGACAGACAGACAGACAGACAGACAGACAGACAGACAGACAGACAGACAGACAGACAGACAGACAGACAGACAGACAGACAGACAGACAGACAGACAGACAGACAGACAGACAGACAGACAGACAGACAGACAGACAGACAGACAGACAGACAGACAGACAGACAGACAGACAGACAGACAGACAGACAGACAGACAGACAGACAGACAGACAGACAGACAGACAGACAGACAGACAGACAGACAGACAGACAGACAGACAGACAGACAGACAGACAGACAGACAGACAGACAGACAGACAGACATACAGACAGACAGACAGACAGACAGACAGACAGACAGACAGACAGACAGACAGACAGACAGACAGACAGACAGACAGACAGACAGACAGACAGACAGACAGACATACAGACAGACAGACAGACAGACAGACAGACAGACAGACAGACAGACAGACAGACAGACAGACAGACAGACAGACAGACAGACAGACAGACAGACAGACAGACAGACAGACAGACAGACAGACAGACAGACAGACAGACAGACAGACAGACAGACAGACAGACAGACAGACAGACAGACAGACAGACAGACAGACAGACAGACAGACAGACAGACAGACAGACAGACAGACAGACAGACAGACAGACAGACAGACAGACAGACAGACAGACAGACAGACAGACAGACAGACAGACAGACAGACAGACAGACAGACAGACAGACAGACAGACAGACAGACAGACAGACAGACAGACAGACAGACAGACAGACAGACAGACAGACAGACAGACAGACAGACAGACAGACAGACAGACAGACAGACAGACAGACAGACAGACAGACAGACAGACAGACAGACAGACAGACAGACAGACAGACAGACAGACAGACAGACAGACAGACAGACAGACAGACAGACAGACAGACAGACAGACAGACAGACAGACAGACAGACAGACAGACAGACAGACAGACAGACAGACAGACAGACAGACAGACAGACAGACAGACAGACAGACAGACAGACAGACAGACAGACAGACAGACAGACAGACAGACAGACAGACAGACAGACAGACAGACAGACAGACAGACAGACAGACAGACAGACAGACAGACAGACAGACAGACAGACAGACAGACAGACAGACAGACAGACAGACAGACAGACAGACAGACAGACAGACAGACAGACAGACAGACAGACAGACAGACAGACAGACAGACAGACAGACAGACAGACAGACAGACAGACAGACAGACAGACAGACAGACAGACAGACAGACAGACAGACAGACAGACAGACAGACAGACAGACAGACAGACAGACAGACAGACAGACAGACAGACAGACGGACGGACGGACGGACGGACGGACGGACATCGCTAGATCGACTTAAAATCTATCGACGATCATAAATATATATACTTTATGGGGTCCTAGACCAATATTTCGAGGTGTTACAAACGGAATGACAATCTTATATATACCCTCTATCACTAGAGTGGAGGGTATAAAAAAATAAGGGCTTTCGGGAAAATCCGTATAAAAGCCGGGTCAGCTTAATTTTGAT
This sequence comes from Pegoplata infirma, assembly GCA_963921195.1. Taxonomy (NCBI): domain Eukaryota; kingdom Metazoa; phylum Arthropoda; class Insecta; order Diptera; family Anthomyiidae; genus Pegoplata; species Pegoplata infirma. The sequence continues at coordinate 105,674,514 of OY992537.1, forward strand.
AGAGATTATTAAAAATGATTTTGGCGGTCGTACGTATATACATCTACATATAAACTACCCCAACGATTTTACATTTTTGACAATAACGAACTTAAAGACAGCGAATTTGCACACGACCGAGACACCCTTTGATGGGCCTTCAAAAAACCTTTCGACCTATATAAAATTTTCATATAGTTTCTTTTGAGGAAATACTCAAAAAACGAAAAAAATCACGTTTTTCCCCTCCCGTTGACCCGCTAAATGTGAGTTTGGCACCTAAGAAGAAACAGGTAACTCTTATTTTTCTTCCCTCCTTCCCATATGCAAGTTTCAGGACAATCGGTGGGTGCCCTGTGGAAGACCTTCCTTGTGAGTATTAGTTTTCCTTAAGTTTATTTGTACATTTGTTTCTCTGTGTTATCATTTATATGCAAAATAACTTTAAATAGGTTTATACAAGTATGAATAAACAAAACTAACAAAAATCTTTATCTATAAAACAAATATTTTCTGAAAAACTTTTGCAAACACATGCAAAATAAATCACAAATGCAACAAATCGAATCAACGTAAAAGTTTAACTTCTTTTTTCTTCTGCAATTTAAAATTGAAAGAATACGAAAAGAAAACACAGCTGACAATATGGATGTTTGGTAAATAAAAGCTGTGGGGGGAGGGGACTGACAAAAAAATACTTAATAATTCTACAAAAACATAATTTTGAGTAACAAAGTTTATAGAAATTTTTGTATTTAAAAAAAAAAAAATTGTAAAAAAAAAACTTTTGAAAAAAAAATTTTTTTTTTTGAGTGTAACATTTTTTGAGTGTAATTAAAAATGTTGATAAAAAAATGTTGTTTTGAGTAAGAATTTTTTTTATAAATTTTTGTAAAATAAAAATTTGAGTGTAAATTTTTTTTGAGTGTAAAATTTTTTTTGAGTGTTATTTTTTTGGTTTTTTAAAATGTTTCTTTGTGTCAAAAATATTATGTTTAGTTTGTTTTCAAAAATGTTCACAAAATTTAAAATGTTTCAAAAAAACTTCCCCTTCCTGTACTCATTTAAAGCCCACACCTCTGAAAAAAGTAACATAATCCTGATTTGTACTTGTTTTTCTTGCTTATATGTAGAAACTACATATAATTTTTAACATCTAAACAAGTTTTTCATAGATTTTCTCAAAAAAAAGCAAACTATTGAAACTACAACTTAAGTTTAGAGTGGAAAATATCTCAATATATGCTGAACCACAGTTGCTGGAGAGTCACACGAATGTTGAACTACATGTGCAAAACCAAACAATATTTAACAAAATTTTTAAAAGTTTTACAAGTTCTTAGATTTGGAAAAATATAAAAAAAGGTAAAATGATTTACAGGAGATGGACTAAATTAATGTACTAATTTTATGGAAACAGGCTCACTGCATTAAATTTTAATAAGTTTTTAAAATTTGTTATTATCAAAAATATTTGTTTCTATTTTTTTTTAACATGATAATGTTTTTAGGCTGGTGTCTAATTTTAAAAAAGTTGCAGGACGCCACCTCAGTTTGACTATATAAGCTAACAATTAACGAAAAAGAAACAAGAATTACTATTTTCATTTTCTTGAAACCAAAAATTTTAATAACTTGGGTTTGTAACTTGGATAATAATTCACCTCGTAGTGAATAAAACCGTTTTTCACCAGCTGGTGAATAAAAAGTAACATAATTAGTTTTCAACAAAAAAATTTTTTTTTTTCATCAAATTTTTTTTTTTTTCATCAAATTTTTTTTCATAATATTTTTTTTTTTTTCATCAATTTTTTTCCATAAAATTTTTTTTCTTTTTCATATTTTTTTTTTTTTCATCAAACTTTTTTTCATCAAACTTTTTTTTTTCATAATTTTTTTTTTTTTATCAAATTTTTTTTTTTCATAAAGTTTTTTTTTCATCAAATTTTTTTTTCATCAATTTTTTTTTTTTTATAAAATTTTTTTTTTCCATCAAATTTTTTTTTTTCATTAATTTTTTTTCATCAAATTTTTTTTTTATCAAACTTTTTTTTCTATCATTTTTTTCATCAAATTTTTTTTTCATCAATTTTTTTTTTTATTAATTTTTTTTTTCATCAAATATTTTTTTTCATAAAAATTTTTTTTTCATAAATTTTTTTTCATCAATTTGTTTTATCTAATTTTTTTATCTAACTTTTTATTATCCATTTTTTCTCACCAAAAATTTTTTTTTTCATATTATTTTTTATCAATTTTCTTTACATCAAAAAATTTTTCTTTTCATCAAAAACTTTTTTTCATCAAAATTTTTTTTCACCAAAAATGTTGGCTTCATTAAATTTTTTTTTACCATAGTTTTGTTTTTCGTGAAAGAAAAACATTTTTTTTTACCAAAACTACTTTTTGACCAAGTCTAAGCTTTTACGAACAGGTACAAAATAGAGACGCTTAAGGTCGAGATAAACGGAGTTAGAATTCCTTTATCAAACCAAGCGAAATTTTTAGGAATCACTTTAGACAGAAAACTGTCATGGAAACAAAACACCGAAGAAAGGGCCAAGAAGGCATACAACGCCATCTACGCATGCAAAAAAATGTTTGGCGCAACTTGGGGACTAGAACCATTGATCACTTATTGGATTTATACTTCTGTAGTAAGACCAATCTTACTGTATGGTAGGCTGGGTCGTATTCCAACAAAGTGCTCAGATCAACTATTAATAGTGAAAAAAAGTTGGTACAAGTAAATACAAGCAATTTAAAACCAAAATGAACAAAATCGGTCCATGGCATCCGTTCTCGCATCGCGGGTCAAAATTGCGGTTTTTGAAATAATGGACATAATTTAAAAAAAAAATTAAATATTTAAAAAAAAATTATTAAAAAAAAAAAAATTTTTTTTTGTATCGCATTAATTCAAAGATATTTAGAAAAATTTTGTTTGTTTTTTTTGGATATCGATAACCCACCCAAACGTGAGGCCAAAAAAAACTCAGATTTTTAACATGGAGCTCAAAACTACTTTTTCACTATTTTAAAAATTTAGTGAAACAAAATTTTTAAATATATTAGTTTATCCACTTGATATCATTGAATACATCTTAGGGATTGTAGAAAAAAATTCTTAGTTAAATTCCTTCGTCCAGTTGGTGTGTGGAGCGATTTGAATTTAGCGGATTTCCAGAACATGTGTTTTTATCGACATTTTTGACTAATTTGTAGTTGTTAGCAACATTTTACTTAAATTAACCAACTTTTTTTGTTCAAATGGTTGTTTTGGACCATAGTAACTCTGCTTTGAAATAATAGGCTTTTTGGACAACGTTAACCCTTGCCGGCACGGGGTTAAAACATTCCTCCAATGAAATTTTTGAAAATTCCTCACTCCAAAATCGTGTATGTATTTAAATAATCAACATTAAATTAATTAAATTAAAGATATGAACATCTCCGAGTGAATCGTTTAAGCGGGGAATGCATTTAAGCGATCGCATTTAAATTAACGTTTTAAAGTAAGCGCACTTAAGCGGAAAATGCTTAAAACTAAATAAAATAAAAAGAACTGACCGACACAACTAGTTGTGAGTACATAATTAATGCGGAAAATGCATGTAAGCGGGCATTATATGTTTGACGCATTTAAACAGAGTATATTTTATTTTAAACACCGTTAAAGTGCATTGATAAACTTCACATCTAATTAAATTAAAGATATAAACATCTGCTAGTGAATCGTTTAAGCGGGGAATGCATTTAAACAATCCCATTCAAATTAACGTCTTAAAGTAAGCGCACTTAAGCGGAAAATGCTTAAAACTAAAAACAAAAAAAAAAAATAAAAATGGCATCCGAAATTTCATTACGTCTTCGTCGTTTTTACTGTGTAAAGCTAAAAGTGAAAAACATATTATTTAATATGTCAAAAAAGTCCTTTTGACTATGAGCAAAAAAACAGCTGTTTGAAATTTTTTGGGCGTTCGTTCAACAAGGGTTAAAGATGTCCTTCAAGGAAACTTTGTATAAATTTGTAATTGTTGATTATTTAAACACATACACGATTTTAGAGTGAGGAATTTTCAAAAATTTCATTGGAGGAATTTTTTAACCCCGTGCCGGCAAGGGTTAACGTTGTCCAAAAAGCCTATTATTTCAAAGCAGAGTTACTATGGTCCAAAACAACCATTTGAACAAAAAAAGTTGGTTAATTTATGTAAAATGTTGCTAACAACTACAAATTAGTCAAAAATGTCGATAAAAACACATGTTCTGGAAATCCGCTAAATTCAAATCGCTCCACACACCAACTGGACGAAGGAATTTAACTAAGAATTTTTTTCTACAATCCCTGAGATCTATTCAATGATATCAAGTGGATAAACTAATATATTTAAAAATTTTGTTTCACTAAATTTTTAAAATAGTGAAAAAGTAGTTTTGAGCTCCATGTTAAAAATCTGAGTTTTTTTTGGCCTCACGTTTGGGTGGGTTATCGATATCCGAAAAAAACAAACAAAATTTTTCTAAATATCTTTGAATTAATGCGATACAAAAAAAAAATTTTTTTTTTGTAATAATTTTTTTTTAAATATTTAATTTTTTTTTTAAATTATGTCCATTTTTTCAAAAACCGCAATTTTGACCCGCGATGCGAGAACGGAAGCCATGGACCGATTTTGTTCATTTTGGTTTTAAATTGCTTGTATTTACTTGTACCAACTTTTTTTCACTATTAATAGTTGATCTGAGCACTTTGTTGGAATACGACCCAGCCTACTGTATGGTGTTATGGTCTGGTATAACGCACTGTAGCTTAATGTGACGCACTTAAAATTTCAGAGAATTCAACGTCTCATGGGTTTATGCATCACAGGCGCTCTGAGAACAACATCAGCTGAATCTATTGACACGCTACTGCACCTGATACCAATTGACATCTTTGCAAAGGGGGAGGCTTATAAGTCCTTGACTCGTCTCAAAGAGTCAAATTTATTCAGGCAACGCAATTTTGGACACAGTAACATGGACAATTTAAATGATATTGCCACCGATTACAGAGTGCCCAAACTTATTTTCGACCGGGAATACGACGTAGAATTTCCGACTCGAGAATTTTGGTCAAACTGGCAAAACCCCCCAATGAACGCTATTAACATATTCACAGACGGCTCCAAACAATCCATGGGAGTCGGTGCAGGTTTTTCAACGAGTTTGCGAGATTAAGAGAAGACTTTTATCCTTCCATTGGACTCTAGCATTTTCCAGGCCGAAATAGTTGCCATAAGCAGGGCGGCTTTACAGTTCGGTGATGAGACAAACAGAAAATTTAACATTTATGTTGACAGCCAAGCTGCTCTAAAAGCTCTTAAAAGCTTTTACATCAAGTCGAAAGTAGTTTTCGAATGCTTCGAGAACTTACAAAGTTTAGGGAGTATGAACAAGGTGAAACTAATATGGGTACCAGGTCACATAGGTATTCAAGAAAACGAGAGAGCGGACGAGCTCGCGAAAAAAGGTGCTGATGGTATTGGTATTTCTGTGCATATTGATCCACCAATCCAGCACTTCAGATCGCTACGCGACATTCAAAACACTGCAATGGCTAATAGAAAGTGGAGAGAGCTAACAACAAGTGCGATTAGTAGAAGATTGTGGGCATGCTACAATCTAAGAAAAACTGAATACTTACTCTCACTCACTAGATGGAACTGCCGTGTACTTACTGGAGTGATCACCGGGCACTGCCTAATAGGTTATCATAGAAAGAAGATGGGACTTATTTTTGATGCAAGCTGTAGAAGGTGCGATGAACCTAACACTGACGAAACGGTCGAACATATTCTTTGCCAATGTCCTGCTTTGGCCAGAACCCGACTGCACATTTTAGGCAGACATGACTTCGAGAGCTTGGAAACGGTTTCGAATGTCGACCTAAGGCAAATAGTACAATTCGCGATGAGGACAAATGCGTTCTATCAGCGTCGCTGAGGAATTATTGTGGTTTCGCTATGGACCATCCGGTCTATGTGAGGAGTCTTTGACTCCGCCACCTCTAACCTAACCTAAACTAAGCTTTTCGCATAAAAAGTTTCCATTTGTTTATCAAATGTACATAAAACAAGTGAGAGTGTTATATTCTTTGGTGCCGAATTTTTTATACTCTCCAAAATGTAAAAACAATTTTTTGCACTTATTTTTGCTCTCACGAAATGTACAGCTCTTTTGGTTTTTTAATGGGGTCCTTGACTGATATTTCAATTCGTTTTTCATGGAATAGCAAAGTAATATAACATTATTTTTTCTAAAAAAAACTTTGCTTTGGCAAGTACACGCAAATCTTCCGCAAAACATTATCATGATTTAATGTTTTGGGCAAGAGTACAAAATTCGCAGGCATTTTTATACCCTCCAACCACAGTATGGGGGTATACTCACTTTGTCATTCCGTGTGTAACGCATCGAAATATCGGTCTAGGACCCCATAAAGTATATATATTATTGATCAGTGATCCATTCTAAGACATTCTAGCGATGTCCGTCTGTCCGTCCGTCCGTCCGTCCGTCCGTCCGTCTGTGGAAGACACGATACAGTCCAAAGTAAAAGAGCTAGACTCCTGAAATTTGGCACGAATATGTCTTATGGTATTGGGCTGGTTAAGTTCGAACATGGGCACAATCGGTTCAGGGGGAAAAAATTTCCCCTCTTAAGAACTAAAAAAACCTCTAAAAAAAAATCCATTTTTTATAGGTTTTTCGTACTTTTGCTTAGCAAACGAAACATTGTTATGTCAAAGGAAGTTCAAAGTCTTGCAGTTGGATCCAGGAATGTTGTCTCCAACCGACTATACCCCCCCCCCCAAAAAAAAAAAAAATGACGCCCCTGTTTTTTTTTTTTTTTTTTTTAAGTGTTGGAGGGTATAAAAGATTCGGCACAGCCGAATTTAACACTCTCACTTGTTTCACCTAAGATTACTCTTTCACTACCAAGGGAAGTATGAATCGATTTGCATGAAACTTAATAAGTATATATAAAAAAGAGACGCGTTTAAGGTTGGGGTGTCTAGGCTTATCGGCCATATCAGTGTTAAAAATTTTCGTTGTCCCCTTGTGAAACAATATAGACCTTCGGGAAAATTTCGATATCTCCCGAACAATTCCTGTTAGTTCGGGAAATATCGAAAGAGTAAAAATACATATCGACTTAAATTTAACAAAGATTATTTCGTATTCATATGGATATCCTAGGTCTATGTCTTTACATATATACCCCCAAAATTTACACATTTTCATGAAAAAAATATTTAACGAAGCCAATTTTTTACGACGTTGTGCCACCGTTAGATAAGCGTTAAAAAATCTTTTTTTCTCATATGCAGACATCATATAGATTCTTAGAAAAAACTGGCTGGAAAATAAAAAAAAAACGAATTTTTCACCATTTTTTGAACCCCTTAATTCCCGATATGGCCGATATGGTCACGTGAGTGTGAGTGAACAGAAAAAATAAATCATACATAAGTATTATATACATATAATAATTCGTGAGCGTGCGTGAGTATAAATTCAGTAACGGGAGTGAAAATTGAAAAAAATTGAGTTTTCTTAGTTTTTAATTCTTGGAAATAAAAAATAGAAAAATCAGAAAAGTTTATTTACAATTTATAAAAAGTTTCAAAAAAAATTTAGAAAATCTGTGAAACTTTAGAAACTTCTGGTAAAATCTAAAAAAAATCTGAAAAATTCTGAAAAAAAATAAAAAAAAGAATTAAATTCAGAATGTTCAAAACAAAATTAAAAAACTCCACAAAAATTTTGAAAACCCTAAAAAATCATGGTAACTCAAAATCACTTTACACCGGAACAAAATTTTGATTTGGCACCACCGGCAACTTTGTTTACCACCTGTTCTTCACACTTTATTTGTTTGAATGTTTCTATTTGACTTTTAAACTAGGAAAACAAAAATTTTCTCCATTCGTTTTGTTCTAATACTTTTCCTATTCAGTTTTTTTTTTTTAAGATTTCGCCAGAAAAAGAACTTGCAACATATTTTAATGTTGTCTTTTGAACTTAAAAAAAAAAGTTTTGGCATTTTAAAAACTATATTTAATTTTTTTTATAAGTTAAGGTTACAGAAGTTATACTAAATTTATATATATGGGGCATTCCATGTGAAATCGGACACTTTGAAATTTTTTTTTTTTTTAAATTTTTGTTTTTTTGCGTACTTTCTAAAAAAAAATCCCAAAAAATTCTTAAAAGCGTTCTAATATGCGATTTTTAAGTTTTTAAATTTAAATCTCATTTTTGAAAATGTTTGTACTCTTCGATTTTTTTGAAATTTTTTTGTGTAAAACTTCTATCGATTATACAAATTTTTTGCCCAGGAAGATCGTGGGATAACGATTATTACTATTTTTTTAAATTTTTTGAAAAAAAATTATTGTAATTTTCCAATCTTAAAATCACTTCTACTGCTCCAATGGTGCGTCATAGAGGTGTCATTTATAAGACCGACCCCCATTATTTTTTACGTGTTAACATTTCTTTGGAACAAACTAATACCCTATCTCCAATATCTAAGGGGGCTCCCACACAAAACGACATTTTTCAAAATTTGCTCCAACCGCTCTAACTGCCCTAATAGTGCCCTTAGAGCAACAAAATGTGTCTGAACACACGTACCCTCTATAGTTTTTTTTTAGTTTTGATCACATGATCAATTATTTTTATTTATTTTTTCTAATTATTTACAACTCATTTTTAATAAATTTCACCTAACCGAGAACTGGTAACAATGACCGTCGTCTCGTTGTAGCGAAAAAAACCAAGGGTTCTGGTGGGAATCGAATCCACGACCCCCTCGTTGAAAGGCTAGCACGCTACCAACTAGCCTACGGGGGCCTTTTTTTTTTTTTTTTTACCCTCTATCTCTTATTGTTAAGGCGGTCCCCATACAATTTTTTTTATTTTTTGTAAATTAGTTTTATGTAATCAGCTTCTACCGGTCCAATGGTGCTTCCGGTCCAATATTGTGGGTCGGTCATACATTTTGTTGCTCTAAGGCCATTATTAGGGCAGTTAGAGCGGTTGGAGCAAATTTTAAAAAATGTCGTTTTGTGTGGGAGCCCCCTTAGAAATTGGAGATAGGGTATTAGTTTGTTCCAAATAAATGTTAAGGCGTAAAAATTAATTGGGGTCGGTCTCATAGATGACCCCTCTATGACGCACCATTAAAGCAGTAGAAGTGATTTTAAGATTGGAAAATTACAATAAATTTTTTTTTAAAAATTTAAAAAAATAGTAATAATCGTTATCCCACGATCTTCCAGGGCAAAAAATTTGTATAATCGATAGGAGTTTTACACCAAAAAATTTCAAAAAAAATCGAAGAGTACAAACATTTTCAAAAATGAGGTTTAAATTTAAAAACTTAAAAACTTAAAAATGGCATATTAGAACGCTTTTAAGAATTTTTTGGGATTTTTTTTAGAAAGTACTCAAAAAAACAAAAATTTTGAAAAAAAAAATTGGAAATTTGGACCGTAATTGAAGAAGTTATGAGTAAAAGAAGTTTTAAGTAAAGGAGCAAACTACCAATTTTTAAAAATTCGATATCTTTTGCACGGGTCATCAAAAAAATATGAAAATTTACCACGAAGGAGTTTTCGAAGGGTACTAAAAACTGTAAACAAATTGGGAAAATCTAAAAAAAATTTTTTTCAAAGTGTCCGATTTCACATGGAATGCCCCATATATAGATAAGCCCCAATTTTTTAAAAATCCATTTTATCATGAATTTTTTTTATAAACCTTAATTGCATTTTCTGGCTTAACTAGAAGGGCAAAAAAAATAGCTGAGTTTTGAGATTATCCCTATAAATTTCCAAAAATACATTTTTACATGATGATTTTCTAAAAGACTTAGATGGCATTTTGTTTCTTAACTAGAGGTTCTAGAGTAAAAATAGCTAATTTTGGGGATCATCCTTATAAATTTCCAAAAAAAAAAAAAAACATTTCTTAATATCTTTAATTTAATTTTATGGCCTTGATAGAGGTGCTAGTTAGAAAATAGCTTAATCTGGGGTCAATCTTAAGAAATTATTTTAATATGGATTTTTCTAACAAATTTAACTGCATTGTTAGAGCAAACAAAACTGAAATTGGGAATATTTCCTATAAGTTTTCAAAAATCTGTTTTTTTTTACTTATAATCAGTGTTGCCATATATCAAGATTTCCCTTTTTTTGCAAGTTGTTTGAGGTGCTAAAAAGATTTCAAGATTTTTTCTAAAAAAATAAGTTTTTGGAAAATAATAAAGTTTTTTCAAGTTTTTCTTAATTAGTTAAAAAATACAAAAGCATCATTTTTTTTTGTAAATACCCGAAATATTGGTCGTAGACCAAGCTTTTAGTATACCGACCGATTCAGAATCACTATCTGATTTGACTTAGCGTGTCCGTCCTTCAGTCTGTGTAAACGGTTACAATTAAATACGTCTTTATTCTATGAAAATATGAGATATTTGATTACAATTTTGTTTTTAGCTTGGTAACCTTATTAAATCCATTTAAAATCAGACCATTCTTTGACTTGGTCGCCATATGAAAATTCCACACGATATTCACTTAAATCTGTAAGTTGCCAACATAGAATAATTTTTCTCTTAAATTGTTGCACTAATAAAAGATTTTACCACATATAGATCCAATCCGTCATATATTGTCGAGCATGCACCGGTGTTTGATATTTGCTTACTGTGTACAATTTTCTGAGCCTTCATAAGTTATGACTCTTTCAAGGCTCCAAAAAATTAATAGAACGCTCGACATTTGGATTCATGAATGATTCATGTTTGACTCTTAATTTTGGATATGTAAAAAATTCAAAATATGTTTTTTGAACATTCATAAAAGAGTCAGGAAAGAATACGAACATATATTTTTCAGAATCTTTTATGAGTCATATAAGGCCCCTGTAGGTTAGTTGGTAGCATGCTAGCCTATGAAACAGGGGGTCGTGGGTTCGATTCCCACTAAACCCTTGGTCAATTTCGATACAACGAGACGACGGTCATTGTAACCAGTTCTCGGTTAGGTTTAATTAATTATTAAAAATAATTTGTAATTAAATTGCGAAAACTAAATAAAAACTGATCGTTGGATTAAAATTATTATTATGATATTATAAGAGCGCTAAGAAAAAGGGATTATGTTTTCTGAACGCCTAAGAACTCTTTTATAAGTCTTTTCGAGCTCCAAATGAACGCTTGGTTGTTTTTTTATTATTTTTTTTTCACTTGATATAAAAAATTAATTGAAAATACATAATGAAAATACATAATGTATTAATTTTTAATTTTTTCAATACTTTTGTAAAAAAAAGATTTTTCACAAAAAAAAAGATTTTTTTTTAGAAATAAAAAGTTTTTTCAAAAAAATATATGGCAACACTGCTTATAATGCATATTTTGCTAAAGTTAGTAATAATTATACCTTTTCAAAATTCTATTTATATACGTCTTTTTTGTTTTTAATGCATATTTTGCTAAAATTAGTAATAATTATACCTTTTCAAAATTCTATTTATATACGATTTTTTTTGTTTTTAACTTTAATTGTATAGACAGGTAGTTATGTGGAAGTGCTAGAACAAAATTATATGTATTTGGAGATCATCTCTAAAAAAATTTCTAAAAATCCATTTTTACATGATTTTTTTATAAAAGACCTTAATTGCATATTGTGGCTTAACTATAGGTAGTAATGTAAAAAAATCTGAATTTGGAGAGTCCGTAAATTTTCAAAAATTATTTTTTTATAAGAATTTTTTTCAAAAAAAAAATTAACTCCATTTTCTGGCTTCACCAGAGGGAAAAATAGCAAAAATGTAAATTTCCAAAAACTAAATTTTATGTAATTTTTTTCTAAAAAAAACTTTAACTGCGGGCAGCCTTTCGGTTAAAGCTTTGAAATTTCCGAAAGATTTCCGAAAGTTTTCCAAAAATTTTCAAATCAGCTGCTTCAACGCCAAACCCCGGATATACCTACCGATGACTGGCGCGTTTTGAAGGTTTTACCAAAGACTGACAAGGATAAAGGGTATACTTTCATCCTGCAAATAAACAAGCAGGCTGAGGATATCCTTTATCCGAGGTTTGACAAAATGCTTTGGGGTATGTCGGTAGTGTATCTGCGACTCAAACGAAGAAGTCCAAGTGACAACAATCCACACGCATTGGAAAATGGTGAGGTTGAACGAGATCTGGATCTTCTCTTGGAAGCCACTACGAACATCACGCTGGAAGAGGTTGATCTAGATGTAGGCAAGCCACCCACCGGCGAAACTATAATATCCACCAATGATGAAGCTGATCCAGATCAACTTACATCACAGTAGAGCAGCTTCGGCGGCACTACTTATGACCCTGGTGGAAGGGTCATTTGATGTAGCGCTCATCCAAGAGCCATGGGTGGACGCTACGGGTGAAATTAAAGAGCTCACGACAACAGACTATGATTTATTTTTCTCGCAAGCTGAAGGTAGGAAACGCTCAGCCATTTTGGCAAGAAAATCACTAAAAGCACTTCTTCTACAGCAATACAATACCAACGATTTGGAAACAACTCTATGCAAAATAGGGCGAAGGACCATCTATCTAGTGTCCTCGTATATGGCGCATGACAGAGAATCACCTCCGCTAGATCTACAAGTTTTACTTCGCGAAAAAATGGGTGAGTACATTATAATAGGTTGTGACGCAAATGCGCATAATACTTTATGGGGCTCCTCAGATACTAACGAAAGGGGGGAAGACTTATTCCAATTTATAAAGGATACTAATATTAACATTGCGAATAATGGTTCAGAACCAACGTTTAAAGGTCCTACAAGTAAAAATGTTTTAGACCTAACACTTTTCACTGATAAACCTGATTTGAACATAGTCGAGTGGGGAATCCTTGAAAGGCTTCTTGCTCGGATCACAAATATTTAAGTTTTAAGGTAAAGCTGGAAAATTTAATGACAAACAAACCGTATAGAAACCCTGAGAAAACAAACTGGGGTAAATATAGTAGTTTAGTAGATAAGAAAATGGTTGCTCTACCAAAACGAGAAATTGTAGATGATAATACTATAGAACTAGTAAATGATAATCTTACGTCCATTTTACGCGTATCTTTTGAAAAATCTTGCCCCTTAAGGTATAGTCGCAAGAAACCCCAACCTCCGTGGTGGTCTAGAGAGCTTTCAAACGCTCGCAGTTTAGTGCAGGACTTATTTAAGCACGCTAGACGGGGCAACACAGATGACAGCTGGGCGCAATACAGAAGTGAACTAAAAAGCTTCAAAAAGCTAATACGGAAATCAAAAAAAATTAGCTGGGAAAACCTTTGCAGCAATATTGAACATACCACTGAGGCTGCAAGGCTAAGAAAAATTTTATCGAAGAAGAACATTCCACCAATCCTACTGAAAAAAAGTGATGATACATGGACAGAAAGTGCTGATGAAAAACTTGATGTTCTACTTACAACACACTTTCCGGGATGTAGGACAAACCCGATTGCAATGAATGTAATCCGCGATAACCCCTCGATCATTCCAGAAAATTGTTTAACTGCTGACCGAATAAAATGGGCTCTAGCTTCATTCAAACCATACAAATCACCTGGACCTGACGGCATTATTCCGGCAATGCTTCAGAACGTCTCCAATATTTTAATTCCGCATCTTTTATCGATTTTTACTGCATGCCTGAAATTTTGCTATATACCAAAAGGATGGAGGAAAGCAAGTATTATATACTTGCCCAAAAGCGGTAAACTTAACCACGCGACGGCAAAAGATTACAGACCAATCAGTTTAACATCTTTTCTTTTGAAAACACTCGAAAGGATAATTGATCTATATATACGAGAGCATTTAAGTACAAAGTTTCTATCGGATGCACAGCATGCTTACCAGCAGGGTAAATCCATAGAGACTGCGCTTCATTCACTTGTACAGAAGGTAGAAGTATCCCTGGAGTATAAGGAATTTGCTCTTGCAGCATTTCTGGATATAGAAGGGGCTTTTAACAATGTAAATACAAAGACGATAGTTAATGCTTTGGACAAGGCTTCAACTAACAGTTGTTTGAGTAAATGGATAGAGAAAATGCTTTCATGTCGGGAAATAACGGCCGAATGGGGTCATGCAAAAACATCTCGTTACGCTACTAGAGGAACACCCCAAGGTGGGGTTCTGTCACCACTGCTCTGGCTCCTGGTGTTGGACCCCATTTTAAAGGGACTGAGGACTTTAGGAACCACAACAATAGCATACGCTGATGATGTGGTTATTCTATCATGTGGCAAATATCTGGATACTGTATCCGAGATTTTAAAGGGCTCACTTAAGGCTATGTGGAAGTGGGCTTCAGGAAAAGGACTTAATGAGGACAAAATCCCGGAATTTAGAAAGGTTCGAGTGGGAGGAGTTGAAATTCCAATATCACCGCATGCCAAATTTCTTGGAGTGTTCTTGGAGAGTAAGCTGTTCTGGAACAAGAACTCTGAAGAAAGAGTAAAAAAGGCAAACAACGCGTATTACGCGTGTAAGAAAATGTTCGGCAGTACCTGGGGTCTAGAGCCTAAAGTCACTTACTGGATTTATACTTCAATCGTAAGACCAATCTTACTCTATGGAGTTTTAGTCTGGCATAAGGCACTCGAAAAGGATGTGACGCTTTAAATGTTTCAGAAGCTTCAACGGCAAATGGGACGGAGTATCACTGGCGCTTTGAGAACAACATCAGCCGACTCTATCGACACTTTATTGCACTTATTACCAATTGATCTCTTTGCTAAGGGCGAGGCTTACAAAGCTTGCCTCAGACTCAAAGAGTCAAATTGGTTCAAGTATCGCAACTTTGGACACAGTAACATTGCTAATATGGACCGTATTGACTCTGATTACACAGTGCCCAAACTATTTTTCGACCGGAAATATGAAGTTAGATTTCCGGATCGAGAATTCTGGTCGACCTGACAGGGCCCTCCTGCGAACTCAATAAATATCTTTACTGATGGATCGAAGCAATCGCATGGTGTTGGAGCTGGTTTCACGATACTGGAACTAGACCAACACTTATCTTTTAAATTACCCGTGGACTCGAGTATCTTTCAGGCTGAGATAGCTGCTATGTCAAAAGCTGTGGAATATATGGCAAAGGAAAAAGGTGCCACCCTTAATTTCTACGTGGATAGTCAAGCTGCTCTAAAGGCACTCTTGAGCTACCAAATTAAATCGAAAACGGTATTAAAGTGTTACGAGAATTTAAAACAACTTTGCTTAAATAATGAAGTTACCTTATTATGGGTACCAAGAAGCAAATCGAAGATGGAAGGAACTTGGGACAAGTCGTATAAGCAGAATTTTATGGCCACGCTATGATTTAGGAAGAACTAAATTCTTACTTACACTAACGAGAATAGAATGTCGTATGTTGACAGGTTTAATAACAGGACACTGTCTTGTCGGAAAACATGCCAAGAACATGAATCTTATTAGGGACGCAAACTGTTAAAGGTGCGAGACACCAGACGTCGAAGAGACCATTGAACACATCCTGTGTCGCTGCCCGGCTTTGGCACGAACTCGACTATCAATTATAGGAAGTTCACAGTTCGAGACTTTGGAGGAAATTACGAGGATAGACCTGAAGAGCTTGAAACAATTCGCAATGAAGGTCAATGTATTTAGTTTACATCGATAAGCGGAAAAAGTTTTGTGGTATCGCTATGGACCAATTGGTCTATGCGGAGTGCCCATCTGGCACCGCCACCCTAACCTAACCTAACCTAACCTTCAAATTGTTATCGAAGATTTCCAAGTTTAAATGAAGGTACCTTGTGAGCTATATGAACTGGTCAATGTAAAAAATCTTCAGGTTTTTTTTAAAAAAAAACCTTCCATTTTTGGAATTTTTTTTTTTTTATTTGGGGGTTTTCGTGTCAACTGACACAACTTTTGAAACCGATGTCTTCCGATTGGGATGAAATTTGCGCCAAGGTTAGTCCTATTGAGTTAGAGGGGGTCGAAATTTGACATTTTGGCCAAAGAGGTGTTTAAAGGAAGTGAAAATAGAGGTTAGGTATATTCAAGAAAAATTTTGGGAGCAGATAATTTTTGGAGATCGGTCTCACATTGCACCCCTCTATGGGCAGTTCTAGGGCAGTTGTGGGGCTTTTTGAGGATTTTTACCTCTTTACGCCCAATTTTGACCCCGATGATGCGCCATATGGCCCCAACCCCACCGCCCTTATTTTTCGGCTCATGCTTTCTTTTTCGAACCTATCAAAATTAGAGGGTGTCCCGGATCGAAATCGAAAACTGGTGAGCTATCCCACGCCTAATAGTGCAAATTGAAGAATCGTTTTTTGTGTTCCAAAGTTAACAAAAAAAAATAAAATTTTATAGATATCCCACTCGCATCCCACTAAGCGACCCTAAGCTCTTAAAGGAAATGGCCTAAGCTTTTTTTTGGTCAAAAAAAAGGGCCCGATTTGAGGCAAAGTCAAAAAAAATTTGGATTTTTAAGAAAAAAAAAACAAATTTTTTTTTTTATTTATAATTTTTTTTTTTTTTTTCGAACGACTGAAGAAATGGCTATCTAAACTATTTGGGACACATTTTGTTAAAAACAATAGGTAAGAAGTTACATGGATGAGAATAAACACCCCTTTGGCTAAAAAGTCAAATTTCGACTAATTCAGAGAGTTCTTGACCGATCTTTTTGAAAAATTGTGTCTGAACTACTATCTAACAGGACTAACCTTGGTGCAAATTTCATTCCGATAGGAAGACATCGGATTCAAAAGTTGTGTCAGTGGACACGCAAACCCCCATTTATATTATTTATATAAAACACACGGAAGTAAATTTACAAAATTTGAAGAAAATACGAAAGTACCATTTATGTTCTTTTAAAAAAAAATATTTAAAAATTTAATTTTTATGAAAAAGTACTATATAAATACTTTGTCCAACACGTTCTTTAGAAATATTTTTATAAAAAGTACTGTTTTGGAACTTATTTATTGAATAGTATTGTTTTAATATTTTTGGTAATAAAGTACTATTTTGGTAGTTTTTTTTTTTTTGTAAAAAAAAGTACTTTTTAAAAATACTAACAAAGTAATAATTTTTCTAAAAAGTATGTACCAGTAAATAATTTTTTAATAAAAAGTAAAATAGTACTTATTTAAATAAAAGTACCAAAAAAGAACTTTTATATATAAATAATAGTACCAAAATAGCAGTTTTCTTAAAATAGATTTTCGTAATTTTGAGTAATTGTTTGTCATTACAAAAAAGTAACCACATATGAGGCATTCCACACCAACTGTTCCACTACAGAAAAACCATAGTGGTTTCAATGGGATATCATTTGCAAAGTATTCGCTCTTAGGGTACTATTAAATAACAAAAATAAAATTTAAGTTTTTTTCAAAAAGTGGGCCTTGTAGGCGTGGTCAAATATTGAAAATATGAAACTTTTTTGTCTGAGTATCTTTACTTTAATATTTATGCAAATTAAATGAAACACTGTAAAGTCTTTAAGACAAAAGTTTTTTATAGACTTTTGTATGGGCTATCGATTAAAATAATATAAAAATTGAAAAATTTTCAGAAGAAGTTCTGAATTTTTCAAATTTAAACTTAAACTTTATTTATCAAAAAACATGACACAATTTGATTTTTTTAATATTTTAAAAAAAGTTAAAGTGCTTTTCTATCTGTTCTGAAATTTTCAGAGATGTGTTTTGCCTTGTTTTCGAGAAATCAAATGTCAAAGATTGCAACACGCTAATTTTATACAATAATGGTGTATAAAACGTGTGCGTATGAGTAATATCAATACTAAAAAAATATTTTAAGAGGCGATGGGAGCGTGAGTGAGTTTTTATTTACGATCACGCACGCTAATGAAAGAAAAAAAAATATTCAAGCACTATATTTTATTTTACTCACGCTCACGCGAACATCGTGACCGTGACTTATTTCTTTCTACTCGTGCGTGAATAAATTTTTCTTTCATGAGTGTGCGTAATCGTTATTAAAAACTCACTCACGCTCCCATCGCCTCTTAAAATATTTTTTAAGTATTGATATTACTCATACGCACACGTTTTATACACCATTATTGTATAAAATTAGCGTGTTGCAATCTTTGACACTTGATTTCTCGAAAACAAGGCAAAACACATCTCTGAAAATATCAGAACAGATAGAAAAGTCCTTTAACTTTTTTTTTAAAAAATTAAAAAAAAAAAAAAAATAAAATTGCTGCATGTTTTTTGATAAATAAAGTTTAAGTTTAAATTTAAAAAATTCAGAACTTCTTCTGAAAATTTTCCAATTTTTATTTTTTTAATCGATAGCCCATACAAAAATCTATAAAAAACTTTTGTCTTTAAGACTTTACTGTGTTTCATTTAATTTGCATAAATATTGAAGTAAAGATGCTCAGGCAAAAAAGTTTGATATTTCCAATTTTTGACCACGCCTACAAGTCCCATTTTTTGAAAAAAACTTAAATTTTATTTTTGTTATTTAATAGTACCCTAAGAGCGAATACTTTGCAAATTATTTCATATTGACACGGTACAACTTTTTTTTTTTTTGCTGAACATTTGGTGTGGAATGCCTCATATGCTTTATAGGAACATTTTTAGAAAATATCCAGAAACTATTTTTTAAGTAGGTTTATAGAATAATTTTCAAGAAAATTATTTTTTTGTTTTAAATTTATTTGTGTTGGTCATTTTTGCACGACCTAATCGATATGTGTCTCGGAGTTAGTCAGATTCCAATGTCATGACTATTTAGCAAATATAAAATAATTCATATTTGCTAATCCCTTTGCTACTTGTAGTAAAGGATTTTTATATTTGCTAAATAATCTTGACCATGGAATCTGTTAAATTCCGAAACACGTTTCGAGTAAGTCTTGGAAAAATGACCAACATAAATAAATTTAAAAAAGAAAAATAATTTTCTTGAAAATGGTTATATGAAAATATCATAGTTTTAATAAATAACGAAAATAATGACCCCGAGCTAGAAAAAACCTACTCAAAACATAATATTTTAAAGGTCGAATAATTAATTTTTATATTTTAATAAAAATTAATTAGAAACTAAAACAACCTTGAGGATTTTGTTATGGAAAATGTTAACTTTCATTTGCTTTTGTTTTATCCCGTTCCGATTTTTGTTGTTACACTGCACAAAGGTAAAAACCGGCCAAAACTTAAAAAATATACTGATTAATTTTTATTAATAAATAAAAATTGTTTTATTCGACCTTTAAAATATTATATTTTGTGAGGATGTTTATTCTGGCTCGAGGTCATTATTTTCTTTACTAATTAAAACCATGATATTCTCATAGTATAATTTTCAAGAAAATTATTTTTTTTTGTTTTAAATTTATTTATGTTGGTCATTTTTGCAAGACTTAATCGACACGTGTTTCGGAATTTGTCAAGATTCCATTGTCAAGATTATTTAGCAAAAATAGAAACGATATACTACAAAGTAGCAAACGAGTCTAATGACAAATCGTTTTTGCACAAACTAAAACATTAATACATATTCGACTCTATCCACAATGTGAATTAGAAAGACGAAGAAATTGTACTATGCTAGTAAGTAACAATTGTCAATAACCAACAAAAATATTTAAAACATTTTACATACGATAGTCCATTGGACTACAACAATATGTTTCTGTTGCTGTGAATGAAATTATACCATTATTAGGACTATTCATCACTTATGGCGTGCCAACCATTATGTTCAAATTCTGATTAATTTTTATTAATAAATAAAAATTGTTTTATTCGACCTTTAAAATATTATATTTTGTGAGGATGTTTATTCTGGCTCGAGGTCATTATTTTCTTTACTAATTAAAACCATGATATTCTCATAGTATAATTTTCAAGAAAATTATTTTTTTTTTGTTTTAAATTTATTTTATGTTGGTCATTTTTGCAAGACTTAATCGACACGTGTTTCGGAATTTGTCAAGATTCCATTGTCAAGATTATTTAGCAAAAATAGAAACGATATACTACAAAGTAGCAAACGAGTCTAATGACAAATCGTTTTTGCACAAACTAAAACATTAATACATATTCGACTCTATCCACAATGTGAATTAGAAAGACGAAGAAATTGTACTATGCTAGTAAGTAACAATTGTCAATAACCAACAAAAATATTTAAAACATTTTACATACGATAGTCCATTGGACTACAACAATATGTTTTTGTTGCTGTGAATGAAATTATAACACGTGTCGATTAAGTCTTGCAAAAATGACCAACATAAATAAATTTAAAACAAAAAAAATAATTTTCTTGAAAATTATACTATGAGAATATCATGGTTTTAATTAGTAAAGAAAATAATGACCTCGAGCCAGAATAAACATCCTCACAAAATATAATATTTTAAAGGTCGAATAAAACAATTTTTATTTATTAATAAAAATTAATCAGAATTTGAACATAATGGTTGGCACGCCATAAGTGATGAATAGTCCTAATAATGGTATAATTTCATTCACAGCAACAAAAACATATTGTTGTAGTCCAATGGACTATCGTATGTAAAATGTTTTAAATATTTTTGTTGGTTATTGACAATTGTTACTTACTAGCATAGTACAATTTCTTCGTCTTTCTAATTCACATTGTGGATAGAGTCGAATATGTATTAATGTTTTAGTTTGTGCAAAAACGATTTGTCATTAGACTCGTTTGCTACTTTGTAGTATATCGTTTCTATTTTTGCTAAATAATCTTGACAATGGAATCTTGACAAATTCCGAAACACGTGTCGATTAAGTCTTGCAAAAATGACCAACATAAATAAATTTAAAACAAAAAAAAATAATTTTCTTGAAAATTATACTATGAGAATATCATGGTTTTAATTAGTAAAGAAAATAATGACCTCGAGCCAGAATAAACATCCTCACAAAATATAATATTTTAAAGGTCGAATAAAACAATTTTTATTTATTAATAAAAATTAATCAGAATTTGAACATAATGGTTGGCACGCCATAAGTGATGAATAGTCCTAATAATGGTATAATTTCATTCACAGCAACAAAAACATATTGTTGTAGTCCAATGGACTATCGTATGTAAAATGTTTTAAATATTTTTGTTGGTTATTGACAATTGTTACTTACTAGCATAGTACAATTTCTTCGTCTTTCTAATTCACATTGTGGATAGAGTCGAATATGTATTAATGTTTTAGTTTGTGCAAAAACGATTTGTCATTAGACTCGTTTGCTACTTTGTAGTATATCGTTTCTATTTTTGCTAAATAATCTTGACAATGGAATCTTGACAAATTCCGAAACACGTGTCGATTAAGTCTTGCAAAAATGACCAACATAAATAAATTTAAAACAAAAAAAATAATTTTCTTGAAAATTATACTATGAGAATATCATGGTTTTAATTAGTAAAGAAAATAATGACCTCGAGCCAGAATAAACATCCTCACAAAACTTAAAAAATATATATTTTTTTTTTAAATTGATGCCAAATGAGAGCTAACGCTTCAAAATATGCGATTACAAAGTTTTGTGTCAATCCCTTGACTAGTTTATGTTTATAACAAAGCAAAGTTGAGTATTTGTATATATTTTTTTTTTTAAATTTAAAAGTTGTAATTTGCAACTTTGAAATACAAGTAGGCTGTAAACTTAAACAAAAAAAAAATTTGCCTTGAAATTGATACACTCAAAAAATTATATCATTAACTGTTTGTAGTTTATTTAAAAAGTTTTCCGTTTAGTCGTTTTTAAAAGAAAAAAAATTTGTTTGATATTCAGTTTTTATTAATGACTCTTCAGTCCTTAGTTTTAAAAATAACACACTAAAAAATAAAGACTATCACTAACATTTAATTTTTAAAGTCATTTATTTTTGTTCTGTAAGTAAAAACTACTGATTATTCTTTTGATTTTTAATGATGTGTGTAAGTAATTTTTTTTAAATTGTTGGTATTTTTTAATGAAATATCATTAGTTTTTACCTACAGTTATTTTTTTGTAGAAAAAAAAAATCAAAAAAATATTTATAGAAATATAAAAACATGTTTGCATCAAGTGACTTTGGCACGATGGTTAGAGTGTCTGGCCAGAATGTAGTTGATTGCGGGATCGATTCCCCAAAAATTTTATTAAAAATTTTTAAAAAAATATTTCAATAAAAAATTGTAAAAAATTACCTACGAAATCATTAATTTTTATTGTTTTCGTAGGTTATTTTTTTGAAATTTGTTGGCAAAAATAACAGAACTATCATTAATTTTTAATGTTTTCATAGGTTATTTTTTTCGAATTTGTTAGTAAAAAAGATTGAAAAAAACGTAATTTTTTAATGTTTAATGTTATTTATTTTAGAAAATTTTGTCAACAGTAAAAAATAAATGTTGACGTTTGTTAAAACAAATGAATAATTACTGGGATGGTTTTCAATTGTTTATACACTGGTTTTAAGTGTGTTATTCATTAGTTTTTGCCTACAAAATATTTTGGGTGTATATTTTGAAAATTTAGGATTATTTTTACATGTCATATGCATTTCGGTAATTTTGAGTGCGTGGATCAATTTAAACAGTGGTAGTGAAAATAAATCTAAAAAAATAAAAAAAATATGAAAAATACAAACTTTGGAAAGCCCAAAAAAATACTTTTTGCTCAAAATTGCTCTTAAGTCGCTATACCATAAATTAGTGTAAGGGTTCCCAAGTAAGTACTAATTAGTACTAAGTTTAACCAAGTCTTTCAGTTAGAGCCTCCCAGCAAAACTTTGGTTATTATATAACACATTACCAGGTAATGTATATACCTTATTTGTAGCATTATTTTACGATGTCTTACCACACATTTGTTCCACAACGTATTATTTTAAAGTGAAAAATAATACATTACTAATAATTTGCTACGTAATGCATGATTATTGGAAAAAATGTATTTCATATTTTTTATTTCTAAACATTAAATCATGGATGACTTATATTTGGTTACATTATGTATTATTTGAAAGTTTGAAATAATGCATTATTTATAATTGGATGCATAATGCATTACAATAACATAAAAAATAATTATTTTATAAAAAAATGCATAAGTTTAAACTAGAGATGGGCTCACGACAGGAAATTTCTAACGACTCACACTCACGAGCATATTTTATCTACTTACACTCACTTACAATCACGTGAGTAAATTTAATACAAAATTACTTTTTCACTACTCGTAACACCTTATATATTATCTTCTGGTATGCTATATTATTTCATTTCTCGTAACCTATAAAATATCATATATTTTACACCTTACTCGTATTCTTCGTTATAAATTTATGACTTATTTTATACCTTACTGGTATTCTTTGTGATAATGTGGATGCATTACTTTGAGTCTCATCGCCTGTTAAAATCATCAATGCTGCAATGTATAAAATAAGAGATCCTATACCTTATTTTATACCTTATTTGGTAATCTAAGTTTTGCTGGGCTTTTAAAGTTGGGTAATTTATCTATACTTATAATATTATAAAGAGGTAATGTTTGTTTGTAGAAAGTAATCTCCGGAACTACTGATCCGATTTCAAAAGAGTTTTCACCAATATTTAGAGTGTTCCTCCGGGACGGACATAGGCTAGGTTTCATCGACCACCGCCCACTTTTTGCCAAAAAAACGTAAAATTTAAAAATCCCCAAAACTGATTAACCGATATCAACAAATTTTTCACCAATATATACTTGGAATGGTCCTTCATGATGAAAATGTGGTTGGTTTCGTCGACCACGCCCACTTCTCTACGCCTACTTTTGGCAAAAAAAACTTGAAATTGAAATATCTATGAAACTCCTCATCCGATTTCAAAAATGTTTTCACCAATATTCAGAGTGTTCCTCCATGGTGGATATGGGCTAGGATTCATCGACCACGCCCACTTCTACGCCCACTTTTTGTCAAAAAACGTAAAATTTTAAAATCTCCAAAACGACTAAACCGATTTCAAAAAATTTTCCACCAATTATATACTTGGAATGGTCCTTCATGATGGAAATGTGCTTGGTTTCATCGACCACGCCCACTTCAACGCCCACTTTTGGCAAAAAAACTTAAAATCTAAATATCTATGAAACTACTCATTCCGATTTCAAAAATGTTTTCACCAATATGTGAAGTGTTCCTCCAGGGTGGATATAGGCTAGCATTCATCGACAACGACCACTTTTTGGCCAAAAATCTTCAAAATTACTCATCCGATTTCCAAAATTTTTCCATCAATGCTTGAAATGGTTATTTAGAGTGGAAATATGCTAGGTTTCGTTGACCACGCCCATTTCTACGCCTACTTTTGGCAAGAAAAACTTAAAATTTGTATATGATGAAACTACTCACCGATTTCAAAAATTGTGTCACCAATACATATTAAGAAATGGTCCTTTTGGGCTAGCTTTCATGGACCACACCCCTTCTACTCCCAGTTTTTGGTCAGAAAAACGTAAAATTTCAAAATCTCCGAAACTGCTCATTCGAACTAAAAACATGTTTTCTCCAGTATTAAGAATGTTCCTTCATATTCGACATAGGCTACGGTTTATTGACGTAAAATTTTAAAATATACGAAACTTTTTATGAGATTTCAAAAATGATTTCACTAATATTTAGAATTCTGCTTCAGGGTGAGTAAGGGTAAGTTTTATTGACCGCACCCATCTAAAAATCACTTTGGGCCAAAAGACATACAATTTTTAAACCTCTGAAACTACTCATTCCGGTTTCAAAACATTTTGAAAAATGCCCTTTTTGCAAATTCTGATTTTAATGGAGCAAATAGGTGCACAGAAGAGAACTTTTTAACCTTTTCTATCTCCTAAAATATTGGTCATAGAAACTTGAAACTTCAAATGTGGGATCCTTCAGCCAAAAAAAAATCATTCTAATAAAGTACCTTCTGGAAATTTAGATTTTAATGGTAAATTATTGTACTGTGGTACTTTTACTATCCCCTGAAATCCTCCAGCAGAATGAATAATGAAGGGAAGAACATATTTTGAAATTTAAATTTTTAAGGGTTAAAAGGAGTAAACAATTGGTAAAGGTAAGGTAATATGGTACTTTTTATATCAATAGAGATAACGACCCTAAAATGTTTTTATTTCTTTAACGAAG
Organism: Pegoplata infirma; assembly: GCA_963921195.1. Lineage (NCBI taxonomy): Eukaryota > Metazoa > Arthropoda > Insecta > Diptera > Anthomyiidae > Pegoplata > Pegoplata infirma. Next base: position 105,699,771 of record OY992537.1, read on the forward strand.
TGAATTGAAATGAATAGAACGGGGAACGAAATGGAATGAAACGGGGAATGAAATGATTTCAATAATTACGATTTAGGGCTCGAAAATTTTCAAGATAGTTTTATTACCAAAACGAAAATGATTCCGGGCTAAACGGGGCTGTTTTAATTTTATAATAAAAATTTAATAATGTAGGGGAGAATTTAAGAAATAGGGACTCTAATCCTGATCCATATTTAATACGGTATTTAATATTACCGGTAATAAAGTTCCGGACGGGCCTGCTAGTATCAAATAAGAGCTTTTTGAGCTGTTGAAATCACATAAAAAAAAGAAGATGGATGAAATCTGACGATTAAGACACAACATCTTAAAACATTTTCAAAAAAAATTTTTTCGCGAACAAAAAAAATATTTTGCGGAAAAAAAAGTCCGCGTATTTTTTTTTCGCGAAATTGGTTTATTATAATATTCTTAACATACCTGCATCATTATATAAGTTTACATAAAAAATTAAAGAAGTTATAGGGTTTTGGCCGGAACTTACCACTGTGCACTGTGTTATTTACTCAAAATATTTATTAAATTTAAGTGAATTTTATATTGAGTCAAGTAAAAAATTACTAAAATATTTTAAATAAATTAAAACATATGATTACTTAAATTGTTTTTCCAATATGTATTCTGTGTAGCTTTCAGTTCATTATAGCATATTTGTAAAATGAAATAATTAAAAATATTATCTTACTGCCTTAACCTTAATTTAATAGCATGTTTTTAAAAATGATATGCATACTTATAGGTTTTATTTAAAAATATTTTCCTACCAGATCTAAAAGAAAAACATGTAGATATTGAATGTAAATTCCAATCCCATTAACTTTAACCGAAAAATTGTATTCGCATTGAAATTGTTCTACTGCTACTTGTTTTTGAATACAAAATAATAAAACTTTTAACCACTATTGAAAAAGTTTTAAATATCATTACGGTCTGCTTCATTTGAATAAAATACAGTATAATATATCGCAAATTGAAAATACTTTTACTAGTGAATATGTATAAAAAACGAAATGAAAACAATTTAACTGTACTTGTGAAATGATTACTTGAAAATTATTTTAACCATAAAAATTAAATGAAAATGGAGAATTGTATACAATTCGGAAAAAGAAGATTTTAAAAAGGGTGATCCATTTAGATCTTTCTTTCAATTTGAAATGAAACACTTAAAAAAATTTACACTGTGCAACGGAGAAATTGAGGGTAGGACAAAACTAAGACAGAATGATAGTACTTGGTTAGTATAGCAAACCCTTTGGGGGTTTGGCGCTGCGTGGGTACGGTCGATTTTTATGGCCCACTGATTTTTTTTCCAAATGGGTTTTAAAAAAGTCAAACAAATAAAGTTAATATTAATCTGAGCATAAAATTTAACTCAGATGTCTTTAAAAGAATGCAATGAGGATTATTTTAACATGAGAGTGTTTTAAGGCTGGTGTCTAATTTTAAAAAAGTTGCAGGACACCACTTCAGTTTTACTAAATATAAGGCATTCCACACCAACTGTTCCACTACAGAAAAACCATAGTGTTTCCAATGGGATATCATTTGAAAAGTATTCGCTATTAGGGTACTATTAAATATCAATAATAAAATTTAAGTTTTTTCAAAAAGTGGGCCTTGTAGGCCTGGTCAAATATTGAAAATATCAAACTTTTTTGCCTGAGTATCTTTACTTCAATATTTATGCAAATTAAATGAAACACAGTAAAATCTTTAAGACAAAAGTTTTTTTATAGATTTTTGTATGGGCTATCGATTAAAAAAATAAAAATTGGAAAATTTTCAGAAGAAGTTCTGAATTTTTCAAATTTAAACTTTATTTATCAAAAAACATGCCGCAATTTTATTTTTTATTTTTTTAATTTTTTAAAAAAAAGTTAAAGTGCTTTTCTATCTGTTCTAAAATTTTCAGAGATGTGTTTTGCCTTGTTTTCGAGAAATCAAATGTCAAAGATTGCAATACGCTAATTTTATACAATAATGGTGTATAAAACGTGTGCGTATGGGTATGGGCTATCGATTAAAAAAATAAAATTTTTTTTTTTTTTTTTTTTTTTGATACTATGTAACTTTATTGCAATCTGTCTTTTTACAAGATAGTAAGACATTCAGCAATACATTAGATTATGAACTACTTAAAACTAAATAATATTTGTGATGGTATGTCGCCATTGCGCCATCCATCTAACTGTAAGTCCTAGTTTACTAGGTCTATTGGGGCTCTCCTCTTCAGTCTTGAAAAAGTTGATGATTGACCCATCAGGTTTGAAGCAAGCTGATTCGGATGGTCTGTTATACGAGACATGTATCGATTGGCATTTGTGCGTATTTCATCCTTTACTAAAGGAATTTTAAGTTCTTTATGCAATTGAGAAATCGGAAAATATTGTGGTGCATTTACGATTTGTTTTAATATTTTTGACTGAAATCTTTGCAATATTTCAAGGTTTGAGTTTGCAGCAGTACCCCATAACTGTATTCCATAGGTCCATATTGGCTTCAAAATACACTTATATATAGTGAGTTTGTTTTCAAGAGAAAGTTTGGATCTACTATTGAGCATCCAATTTAATGACCTTAGTTTAATTCCAAGAGCTACTCTTTTTGTAAATATATGTTTTCTCCATGTAAGTTTGTCATCTAAATAAATACCAAGATACTTTGCATCCCTACATTGGGGAATTATGCTATTGTTTATATAAACTGGTGGACAAGTGTTTCTTCGCAGAGTAAACGTTACATGGACAGATTTGCTGTCGTTTGATTTAATGCGCCATTTCTGTAACCATTGGTTAATATTATCGAGTCCTGTTTGTAATTTTCGTGTGGCTTGAATTGGATTGGAATCGGAAGCAATTACGGCTGTATCGTCTGCAAATGTGCCGAGTAGTGTTCCTTCAGTAGTGGGTAAATCAGAAGTGTATAATAGATATAGCAAGGGTCCCAATATGCTACCCTGTGGAACACCTGCATTTAACCTGTATAAGGAGGATATTTCATTACCTTGTTTAACAAAATAATGACGATTGTCAAGGTATGATTTCAAAAATAGGAAAAAGTTTGTGGGTATTGTTTCTCTTAATTTACAAAGTAAGCCCTTATGCCATACTCTGTCAAAGGCTTGGGAAATATCTAGAAATACTGCATTACAGTATTCCTTTCTCTCAAATGCAATATGTATATGCTCAACTAGCCTATGGACCTGTTCAATAGTGCTATGTTGTTTTCGGAAACCAAATTGGTGATCTGGGATGAGTTGTTTGGATTCGACAACTGGATTAAGCCTATTTTGGAATAGTATTTCCATTATTTTGGACGGAATAGGTAATAGACTAATGGGCCTATAGGAATTCGGATCGTATGGGGGTTTTCCAGGCTTTGGAATCATTTTGATTTGTGAGACTTTCCATTGAGGAGGAACAAATGATTTAATCAGGATTGCATTATAAATATACGTAATAAACTGCAAACCCTCTTCTGGAAGCTCTTTGAGTATCTTTGCTGTGATTAAATCGTAACCAGGCGATTTTTTATCTTTTTGTTTCCCAATTGCACTTTTCACTTCATTAATGGAAAATTTTTTTATTGGCAAGTCAAGTTGATATGGTTGATTCAGAATCATATCAACAGAGTTTAAGAATTCTGGCGGGCCATCATAATTATTTGGAACGAATAAGTCTTTTAAATGGATTGCAAATGTTTCAGCTCTATCTAAATCACTTTTTGCCCATGTTCGATCGAGCTTACGAATTGGTGGTATATGTTTAATGGAATTATTTATATCTTTTGTGGCCTTCCATAAGGAGTAATCGGATGCCTTTGTGGAATCTAAGTTTAACAAAAACGTATTTAACTTTTGATTTCTATCTGAACTTAAGATCGATTTGAGTTCTTTGGTAGCCTTGTTTAGAGCAGCCTTATCAAATGGATGTCTTGTTTGTTGCCATGTCTTTCTTAATTTTCGTTTTTCTGCTAACTTTTCTCTTATATTAAATGGGAGAAATTTGTCAGAACCTTTGTCTTTTGGAACCGGAGTAGAGTTCCAGGCTGCCTGTTGTATGCTTTTGTTAAAATGTTCTACGGCCATTGTTATGTCTTCATCTGTTTTTAATGGTATGTGTTTGTCTAGGGAAGTTGAAACCATGTATTTAAATTGAGTCCAATCTGTGTGCTTGTTATGAAGAACACATGATGGCGGGTTTCTTACGATATTCCTGCTTAGTGTTAACTTCACAGGAGAGTGATCTGATGAGAGATCCCAACAGAGCTCACATTTTATACTCTCTGTTTTAATACCCCTTACCACACAAAAATCTATTAAGTCAGGTATTTTATCAGGATCTGTGGGCCAGTATGTTGGCTGCCCACTGGAAAATGTTTTAAGATTCATACTGTCTATTGCAGATTTTAATTGTCGGCCTTTAGTATTAGACAATCTGGATCCCCACAGGGTATGTTTGGCGTTGTAATCTCCCGCAGCAATGAATGTGTGGCCGAGGGTTTTGAAAAATGAGGAATAATTTTCTTTAGTAATTTTGTGTTTCGGAGGACTATATATTGCAGATATCGTGATTGGATTGCACCAATCCTCAACTACTATATTTGTGGCTTGGATTTCCTCTTTGTAAAACGGATTACTGACAAAGTGTTTAATGTTATTTCTTATCAAAATACCAGAGCCGCCGTGGGCAGTGCCATCGGGGTGCATTGTATGATAGAAATTGTAATAAGGAACATTGAAGTAACTTTTGGAGGTAAAATGAGTTTCCGATATTAATAATATATCGACTTTTTGAATTTTAAGAAATAACCTTAGTTCTAGGTTATGTTTTGACAGGCCATTTGCATTCCAAAAAAATATATTTATGGAATCGCCGATTTTGCTGTAAGTTGGGTAGTTAAATTGACCAACAATGTGGTCATTGCGGTCATTTGCTGCATCATTTCTCGCATAAAACTCATGAATTCTCTTAATTCACTAGAAAAGCTAGTATCATTTGGAATAGATGTTTCAGGAATGGGAGCATTTTGAGACTCCGATTTCGTATTTTGAGGTTGTGAACTGATTCCCCGATATCTTAAGGCAGCTGCATATGACTGTCTTCCTGAGACGGACGGAATATTATCTTCATGGGAATGTCTATGATGTCCCACTGGTACGGAGGAGGAAGTACCAGAGACAGACGGAATATTATCATCATGGGAATGTCCATGATGACCCACTGGTACGGAGGAGGAAGTACCAGAGGGCTGTCTCCGTTGCCTTGTAGGCACGAAAGACGGAGCACCAGAGGAAAACTGATGTAAATTATTTTCTGATATTCTCGGATAAGTTTCAGGTTGAACAGTTCTTTGTGGATTTTTTACCAAAGCAGAACTTTTAGATTTATTCAAACTCTTATAGATTTGACAGCCTTTGTAGTTTGCGGGGTGATTTCCGCCACATAATGCACATTTCACGTTATCGGATCTAGTTTTTCGGGGGCATAATGCAGATTGATGTTCTCCAGCACACTTAATACATGTCGGTCTTCTATGGCAACCAACTTTCGTATGTCCATAACGTTGACAGTTTGAACATTGTGGCATTTCCCGTTTGGATCTGGGAGGTTCAAAGGATACTCTGGAGTGTAAGAGTCCTTTAACGTTATAAATGTCCTTGTTATTAGATTTGGGCTTTAATTCTATAGCAAAGAGGGAAAGTGGGGTTCTATTTTGTCTGTGTTTAATATTATAGATATTAACAACAGTATGGCCCAAGGAATTGAGTTCCTCTATTATGTCATCGGTGTTGACCGAGTAGTGCATGTTTCTGAGAAAAACTCTAAAATTTCGTTCGTCTTTTAGCTTGTACGTGTAAAATTCTGTATTTCTTTCTTTAAGCAGTTTAACTATTTTGGAAAATGCTTCAGGCAATTTTGGCTGGATTTTGATTCTATCATGTTTTAGGACTTTAATTTCAAAATTATTGGGGACATCTTTGTTTAAAAGTATAAGCAATGGTTGAATATTGCCAACTTTATCAACAAATATTGGGGGAGGCTTATGTACGACTTCTTTTGGTACCTCAGGTGCATCCACCTCAAGGCCAGAGAATTTATTTTGATCTAATTTGATCGGATTTTGCAGCCAATACATATCAAGTTTGGTCTGCTTTTGTTTTCTTGGTGAAGAATTGGGACTATCACGACCTCTTTTATTATTTTGGACTTGCCAGGAATCATCATTTTTATTTGAGAACGTAATTTCGTTCAATGAATTTGAACGATGTTTAAGAATTGGATTTTTCGTACATACCTGGAATTCTGTACCATTACCACTGATGCTTATTTCATCATCATTTAATTGTTTGCTGGGTTGTGATGGATCAGCGCCATCTATGTGTGAGTTGACAATATCCATGTCACTGCTTAAAACTTGGCAGCACTGTTACCAACACTTGCCAGCTGTTGTTTTATTTATTGTTCTAGCGGGAACATAGACAAAGAATAAAGAAAAAAGGAATATAACACAACAACAACACTAAAAGGTGCTATTGCAAACATATATTCTTTTATTTTTATTTAACACCACACAACTTTATATTTGAGTTAGCACTCGGATATATCAGTCCTTTCTGATTTTTTTTTTTTCTATTTTTTTTTGCTTATTTTCAAAGCAAAAAACACTATATTTATTAAATCACAAATATTAAGTCACGGAACGAATAAAAATCACGTCTGAGCTTAATAGGGTTGCCAGAAAAATAGGGAAATTTTCAGAAGAAGTTCTGAATTTTTTAAATTTAAACTTAAACTTTATTTATCAAAAAAAATGCCGCAATTTTTTTTTTTTTTATTTTTTTAAAAAAAGTTAAAGGACTTTTCTATCTGTTCTGAAATTTTCAGAGATGTATTTTGCCTTGTTTTCGAGAAATCAAATGTCAAAGATTGCAATACACTAATTTTATACAATAATGGTGTATAAAACGTGTGCGTATGAGTAATATCAATACTAAAAAAATATTTTAAGAGGCGATGGGAGCGTGAGTGAGTTTTTATTTACGATCACGCACGCTAATGAAAGAAAAAAGATTATTCAAGCACGATATTTTATTTTACTCACGCTCACGCGAACATCGTGACCGTGACTTATTTTTATACCCTCCACTCTAGTGATAGAGGGTATATACATATAAGTTTGTCATTCCGTTTGTAACACCTCAGAATATTGGTCTAGGACCCCATAAAGTATATATATTCATGATCCTCGATCGATTTTAAGACGATCTAGCGATGTCCGTCCGTCCGTCCGTCCGTCTGTCCGTCTGTCCGTCTGTCTGTCTGTCTGTCTTTTGAAAACACGATAACTTTTGAAAGACTTTACGGAGGCTCCTGAAGTTTGGCATATATGTTGGGCATTTACCTGGTCAGGTTGGTATTGCAATCTAGCGAAATCGGTCCAGTGGTTCAAATGTTATGAGCAAAAGACTGAATTTCGGAAAGGGTTTTTCGTGAATTTATGAGATAAAAAGCACTATAACTTTCGAAAATCAATTCTGAGGATGCTAAAGCTTGGCATATATATTTTTCGTTCCTCCAGCCTAGTTCGTATTGAATTTCACCCAAATCGGTCCAGTGGTTAAAAAGTTATTAGCAAAACCGTGAATATCAGATTAGCTTCACCTTAAATTTACGTGGTGAAAACCCGTTAAACGTGTTTTAAAACCATTGGTAAGTCACAAAAATATTTTAAAACGTATTTTTGTCACTCAAAAATATTTTTATACCAAAACAAAAAAAAAATACTGTCGAAAAAAATTTTACACTCAAAAAAAATTTTACACTCAAAAAAAAAATTAGTAAATTTTTTTTTTTAATGTAAAATTCGAAAAAATTTTACACTCAAAAAAAAAATTAGTAAATTTTTTTTTTTTGAATGTAAAATTCGAAAAAAATTTACACTCAAAAAAAAAATTAGTATTTTTTTTATTTTCAAAAATTACTAAAAAAAATTTTTTTACACAAAATAAAATATTTCTCATCATAACTGTTATTTTTTTCACGTTAGAAAATTTACTATCACTTAAAATGGCCATTGTGGAGGGTATTCATAGATTCGGCCAAGTCGAATTTAACTTTTCTACTTGTTTTCTACTCACGTGAGCGTGAATGAGCATGAGCAAAATAAAATATCGTGCGTGACTAAATTTTTTCTTTCATGAGTGTGCGTAATCGTTATTAAAAACTCACTCACGCTCCCATCGCCTCTTAAGGCGTACGGACATAGCGCCCAAGTGCATATCGCCCAATTTAAAAAAGTCATTCCACCCAAAAAAAATGTGTGTTAGTTGTTGTTGCAAAATTTTTTGGACGATATGGCCATTATTTTTGGGTATTTTAACAATTTTCTTTAAATTAATATAAATTGTCAAAAATGTCATATTACCCAAATATCAAAATGTTAAATTTATAGAATGTCATAGCACACAAAAAAATAAAAAAATAATCATAAAACTCACCAATATTGTTTTTTTAACACAATATTTTAAAGTATTTATGCGTAGCCGGCCTTCGGCCGGGCTTAGGGATTACAAAATCCATGCATTAAGCCCACCCTCTCCGCAAAGTAAAGTTTTCTAGGTAGCAGGCCTTTACACTATCAAATTTGTTATGCATCAAAAAGGCCTGATAACCAAAATAGTTTTGGTTTGCAGAGAGGGTAGGTTCAATGCATTGAGTATGTAATCATTAAGACCTTTATTACAAAAAAACATACACTCAAAAAAATACGTTAGTAGATTTACTAATTTTTTTTTGCTAACGCTAGTTAGCTAACTTTTAGCTAATTTTTAGTTGAGATTAGCGTGTTAGCAAAAAATTCTTGTAAACTTCATTTAGCACATTAGCAATTTTAAACAAACGTTGAACTAATTTCTTTTGCTAAGATTTGAAATTGAGTTGACAACATTTTTACAAGATTTTTTGCTAACATTAGCAAAAATAAATGGTAAATTTTTTTTTTATTTTCAGAAAACTTAAAATGGCTCTATCTCGAAAACTAAGCCAGATAGAGCAAAATGGAGAGCATTTTTGGTTCTTAGAATCTCCATACTTTCGCGGGTCCTCTTCACATGTGTGGACCCTAATGGGCCCTAACTTTGGATCCAAAAAAGTTAGCATTCCCGAAAATTTTAAAATGCTCATATCTCGGTAAATATTGCCGACACAACAAAAAGTCCAAAAGCATTTCTGTAGCTCTCAATACGTAGAACAAGACCGCAAAATAGTCAAAAGCTCTCCGAGTAATATTTTTGAAGTTATCGAGTTTTTTAATTCTCAAGACCCCAGTTGTCCCCTATAATCACGTATCTCAAAAACTAAGCAAGGTAGAGCGAAACGGACACAAATTTTGGATCAAAAACTATGACGATTTTTAAGGAACCCAACTAGGTCTAGGCCCATCGGGGTCTGGACCTATCGGGTCCGAACCCAATGGGGTCCTCAAATGTGTCAAAAAAAAAATTTTTTGTTAACTAATTATTATCAAAACATTTTTGCTAACTTTAGCAAAAAAATTGTGGGTTCAAAATCAGCAAATTTTTTTGTAGGTTTACAAGCTTTTTTTGCTAACATTACAGTTTTTTTTTTGAGTGTATCATAAAAGTCGTAATTTCGACATTTCACCCAAAAAAATATTTTGGATTTTTTGACAATTTTGTTTTAGGAGAAATAACATTTTTAGACCTATCATTTTGGGCTATAAGTCGCAGCTTGGGCGATATAACATTTACGGTTTTGGGCGATAAGACCTTGGGCGCTATGTCCGTACGCCGCTTCTTAAAATATTTTTTAAGTATTGATATTACTCATACGCACACGTTTTATACACCATCATTGTATAAAATTAGCATATTGCAATCTTTGACATTTGATTTCTCGAAAACAAGGCAAAACACATCTCTGAAAATTTCAGAACAGATAGAAAAGTCCTTTAACTTTTTTAAAAAAATTAAAAAAAAATAAAATTGCGGCATGTTTTTTTATAAATAAAGTTTAAGTTTAAATTTAAATTTAAAAAATTCAGAACTTCTTCTGAAAATTTCCCTATTTTTATTTTTTTAATCGATAGCCCATACAAAAATCTTTAAAAAACTTTTGTCTTAAAGACTTTACTGTGTTTCATTTAATTTGCATAAATATTGAAATAAAGATGCTCAGGCAAAAAAGTTTGATATTATATTATATCTTTGGGGTTTTGTTTCATTTAATTAGGGGCTTATTTCATTTGTTTTTTTGGGGTGTTGTTTCATAATGAAATATAGCCCCAAAAAATGGGGCGCTATTTCATTTTTAGTTTGGGGTGTTATTTCATTGGGGCCTTATTTCATAGAGCCGTCTCGGGATTTGTCAGAATAAATTTAAAACAGAAAAATAATTTTCCTTTAAAATTATTCTATGAGAATATCATACTTTTAATTAATAAATGAAATAATGACCTCGAGCTATAATAAACCTACTCAAAATATAATACTTTAAAGGTTCAATAAAACAATTTTTATTTTTTAATAAAAATTAATCAGAATTTGAATAAAAATTAATCATAATATATAAATAAGTGTTTTTAATATTTTTATTTATTTGATTTTTATCAACGGGCAATTCCAAATGAGAGCCGATTTTAGTCGTTTTTTATGAATGATGTCTTACACTCATAATAATAACTCTGTAAAATACTCTGTAAAATGACTGTAATCTCAATTTAACAGATATTTGACAGAGTATTCTGTCAAAATACAGATTTAAAGAAAAAACTTTGTATTTTGTTGTGACAAAAAAAACAAAGTTTCCTCTGTTATATTACTTTTTACTTTGTAATCTTAATTTTACGGATAATTAACAGAGTTTTCTGCTAAAATACAGATCTAAGCAAAATACTTCGTATTTTTTTATAAATGGTGGTTTATTTAAATTGTAAAATGGTGGTTTATTTAACCAATATTTTACTAGAAACTCTGTAAATTAACAGTTTTTTGTCCAAATCATTTTATAGAGTTTTATGGTAAAATTACAGAGTCTTCTCTGTAAAAAAGCTTTCATATTTAACCAATATTTTACTATAATTTCTGTAAATTAACAGTTTTTTTTCTGTCAAAATCGTTTTACAGAGTTTTTTAGTAAAATTACCAAGAAATGTTGTTAGCTGGAAAAGTATGGTGTACTCTGTTAAATTAGCAGAGTTTTTCTGTAATTTAACAGAGTTATTATTTTGAGTGTAGTATTCTTTGTATTATTTAACCAATATTTTACTAGAAACTCTGTAAATTAACAGTTTTTTTTTGTCCAAATCATTTTACAGAGTTTTATAGTAAAATTACAGAGTTTTCTCTGTAAAAAAGCTTTCATATTTAACCAATATTTTACTATAAACTCTGTAAATTAACAGTTTTTTTCTGTCAAAATCATTTTACAGAGTTTTTTAGTAAAATTACCAAGAAATGTTGTTAGCTGGAAAAGTATGGTGTACTCTGTTAAATTAGCAGAGTTTTTCTGTAATTTAACAGAGTTATTATTTTGAGTGTATGATTTAATTGAAAACTGGGATTATTTAGTTTTTTTTTTTTAATTCGGTATACCGATCGTATTATGGTGGGTCAAATTTATAAATTTTTTGAAAAAAGAGGTAAATTCATCACATTAAACGTGCTGTAACTTTTCAATCAATTATCCGATTTTCTCAATTCTTGGCTCAAAGGAAAGCTTAAGTCTTGTGCTTTTAGGAAATATTTTGAAAAATATATGGCTTTATTAAAGAAAAGTAACAAAAATGTAAAAAAAAAAAACAATATCTTCGACTTAAAAAACATTGGTGATACTACTTAATGTTTTGTAGATAATACAAAATTCAGAATGGGTTCTCCATGGGATCAAAAACTATTCTGTTTTTAGTATGAGGTTATCATATTTTTTCCTTAGAAAATTTAAATTTTTTTTAATTCTTGTAATATTTTTCAAAATTTATATGCAAAAAAATTTAAATTTTCTGAGAAAGTATATGAGACGCTCATACTAAAAACAGAATATTTTTTGATCCCATGGAGATATCACTATGAATTTTGGATATGTTGTACAAAACATTAAGGGTTATCACCAAATTTAAAAAAAAAAAATAAAAAATGTGTTTGTTTTTTAAATATTCACAATGAAAAAAGTTTTTGCATTTTTGCTACTTTTCTAAAATAAAACCGTATACTTTTGAAAATATTTCCTTAAAGCACAAAAATTTAAGCTTTCATATGAGCCAAGGGTTGTGAAAATTGGATAACTCATTTAACAATTAGAGCACAACAACAACAGCAAAGACATATAATTAATGAAATTATTATAATAATCACTATTACAACTCCGGCAATAATATACGGTTTATGTTTTCTTATATTAGCAGCCGATTCTAGATCTTCTTTAGTTTCTTCGAAGTTTTGTTTAAAATCTTTAAAAATATTCCTTTTCACCAAACTCTTGTGGGCATGTAAATAAGTTTCTGGAGATGATGAACTTATAATTTCGCTGTTTGTGTTAATATCTTTAGCATTATTTTTCTCGGTTAGAGATGAGATTAATAAAAAACAATTAATATTTATAATTAAAATTATAAAAATGTGCTTAAACATTTTACTTTTGAGTTTTTTGCGTTTTAACTGTACGAGTGTATCTGATATACTAGAGTTGTTGGGATAAAAGTGGGCTTTTTATATAAAACACAAAATAAATTTATTTTAAGATGCCAATGAATAACTCATAAGAGTCATTCCATTTCTGAACAAAATTTAGAATTAAAAAACAAAAGACTAAACTTTGCATGCTGAATTTTTGTAAGGCATAAAAACGTTATTTAAAATAAAAATTTTAAGAGCTAAGTATAAAAATGTTAAAACTGACCTAGAACTACTGCTTGACCGCCTTTTGTAATCAGGTAGTAAATTAAGATAACTCATAAAGTGATAAACCAATTACTGATAAATAGGGATGAGATTTTCATGCACTAAAAAATCAAAAATATGCGCTTAAAATAAATACCAAAAAATTCAAAATATGCACTAAAAAACCTAAAAATATGCACTTAAAATTAAAATGTGTGCAATTTTTCTTTTTCTACAGAAAAACTGTCTCAGAATCTGATACTTCTTCTATAGAAAAACTGTCTCAGAATCTGAGACTTTTTCTATAGAAAAACTGTCAGAATCTGAGTCTTTTTCCATAGAAAAACTGTCTCAGAATCTGAGTCTTTTTCCATAGAAAAACTGTCTCAGAATCTGAGACTTTTTCTATAGAAAAACTGTCTCAGAATCTGAGACTTTTTCTATAGAAAAACTGTCTCAGAATCTGAGACTTTCTCTATTGAAAAACTGTCTCAGAATCTGAGACTTTCTCTATAGAAAAACTGTCTCAGAATCTGAGACTTTCTCTATAGAAAAACTGTCTCAGAATCTGAGACTTTCTCTATAGAAAAACTGTCTCAGAATCTGAGACTTTCTCTATAGAAAAACTGTCTCAGAATCTGAGACTTTTTCTATAGAAAAACTGTCTCAGAATCTGAGACTTTTTCTATAGAAAAACTGTCTCAGAATCTGAGACTTTTTCTATAGAAAAACTGTCTCAGAATCTGAGACTTTTTCTATAGAAAAACTGTCTCAGAATCTGAGACTTTTTCTATAGAAAAACTGTCTCAGAATCTGAGACTTTTTTTATAGAAAAACTGTCTCAGAATCTGAGACTTTTTCTATAGAAAAACTGTCTCAGAATCTGAGACTTTTTCTATAGAAAAACTGTCTCAGAATCTGAGACTTTTTCTATAGAAAAACTGTCTCAGAATCTGAGACTTTTTCTATAGAAAAACTGTCTCAGAATCTGAGACTTTTTCTATAGAAAAACTGTCTCAGAATCTGAGACTTTTTCTATAGAAAAACTGTCTCAGAATCTGAGACTTTTTCTATAGAAAAACTGTCTCAGAATCTGAGACTTTTTCTATAGAAAAACTGTCTCAGAATCTGAGACTTTTTCTATAGAAAAACTGTCTCAGAATCTGAGACTTTTTCTATAGAAAAACTGTCTCAGAATCTGAGACTTTTTCTATAGAAAAACTGTCTCAGAATCTGAGACTTTTTCTATAGAAAAACTGTCTCAGAATCTGAGACTTTTTCTATAGAAAAACTGTCTCAGAATCTGAGACTTTTTCTATAGAAAAACTGTCTCAGAATCTGAGACTTTTTCTATAGAAAAACTGTCTCAGAATCTGAGACTTTTTCTATAGAAAAACTGTCAGAATCTGTGATTTTTTCTATAGAAAAACTGTCTCAGAATCTGAGACTTTCTCTATAGAAAAACTGTCTCAGAATCTGAGACTTTTTCTATAGAAAAATTGTCTCAGAATCTGAGACTTTTTCTATAGAAAAATTGTCTCAGAATCTGAGACTTTTTCTATAAAAAAACTGTCTCAGAATCTGAGACTTTTTCTATAGAAAAACTGTCTCAGAATCTGAGACTTTTTCTATAGAAAAATTGTCTCAGAATCTGAGACTTTTTCTATAAAAAAACTGTCTCAGAATCTGAGACTTTTTCTATAGAAAAACTGTCTCAGAATCTGAGACTTTTTCTATAGAAAAAAATTCTCAGAATCTGAGACTTTTTCTGTAGAAAAAATTTCAGATTCTGAGACTTTTTCTATAGAAAAACTGTCTCAAAATCTGAGACTTTTTCTTGTTTTCATTCGAAAAACTTAAAAAAAAAGAAAAAAATTAACACCGGGCTTAAATAGTAACATTAAAAACTTTATACAAGCAGGATTTTTTTTTTTTGAAATTAGAACAATCTATAAAAAAATTAAAAAAAAAAATATTTTTCTTATTTTCAAAAAAAAAAAATTTAAAATTTAAAATAGTTTTTGAAACAAATAATTTCAATTTGTGTTTTTGCTAATTTATGTCAAAATATGCAACAATATGCACTTAAAAGTTGAAAATATGCACAATATATGCACTTAAAACCAAAATATGCAAAAATATGCATTTTAACCAAAATATCCAAAAATATGCAAAAACAAATCGATGCTATTTTAAAGCAAATTTCTTAATTCGGAAATATAATTGGTCAAAATCGTTTTTAGACTATCGACAAAAAACATGCATTTACATGGAAATCTCATCCCTACTGATAAACCATTTTTAAGTGCCAGATGATTTTAAACTAGAATTTCCTAATTAAATATACATTAGCTAAACAAACACATAATTGGGAATTTCGGAAACGCTTTGAAAAAAAAAGCTTGAGAAAGGATGACAGCAAACTATTTTTGTAGAATTACAAAATAATCTGCTAAAAATATGATCAAAAATATGTTTAAAAAACAAAAACAAAATTAACAATTTACAAAAGGCGAATGGTATACACGAACGAAAATTTTACATGTATTTTGTTGTTGTTACAACAAAATATAGTAAAAATTTTCGTTCGTGTGTATCTTTCGCCTTCTGTAAACTGGCGCTTAGAAATTTTTTTTTGAAAAAAGAATGACAACAAACTATTTCGGTATAATTAAAAAATAATCGGCTAAAAATATCTTCAACAATATTGTGAAATTCAGCAAACCGAAGCAGTAAAAACGCAGTAAAATTTCTGTTATTTTGTAAAACTGAATGACAGAGATTTTAGTAAAAATATCAATGTTAGCAGAAAAATCTGCTGAAAGTTTTCTTAATCAAAATGAAAGTCATTTTACAGATTTTTTGACAGAGTTTTCTTTTGAGTGTAGTGGCATCCTAGGACAAGTAAAAATATTAACAATTAGAAAAGTTAAATTTGATTTTACCGAATCTATGAATACTCTTCACAATGCCCTTTTTAAGAGATAGTAAATTTTCTAACCTGAAAAAAGGAACATTTTTTGATTAGAAATATTTTATTTTTTGAAAAAAAAAACTTTTTTTTAGTAATTTTTTGAAAAAAAAAAAAAAAAAACAAGTGAGAGTGTTAAATTCGGCTGTGCCGAATCTTTGATACCCTCCAACATGTTAATATACATTAAAAAAAATCAGAGGCGTTTTGGGGGGTTGGGGGTTCTGTGCGGGGTGATGGGGGGTACCTTCCCTAAAGTAATAAATGTTTACTAAATTATTTATTGTGCTTTTTAACTTTAGTTATACCATTTTCTCATAATTTTTATGTTTTTTTAATCCACGCTCACAAAAGGGGGCGGGGCAAAAAAATATTGTTTTTTTGCCATTGTCATTCACTTGCTCGGGGTCTAAGTGAATGACTTTTAACTCCTTCTGACATAAAAAGGTTTAATTTTATTTAACAAAAATGCAAAAAATGCTGTAAAAATGGCGTTTTTATGGAGGTTTTTTTTAGTTCTTTAAGGGTTTTACCCATTTCCGAACTTCACCGGCCTATGACCATGAGCCATATTCGTGCCAATTTTCAGGAGTCTACCTCTTTTATTTTGGACTGAATCGTGCTTTATACAGACGGACGGACATTCATAGAATGACTTATAATCGATCAGAGATCAATAATATATATACTTTATGGGGTCCCCGACCGATATTTCTATGCGTTACAAACGGAATGACAAAGTATACCCCCATGCTGTGGTTGGAGGGTATAAAAAAAAATAATTTACTAAATTTTTCTTTTGAGTTTAAATTTGTTTTGAGTGTAAAATTTTTTTCGAGTGTATTTTTTTTTTTTTTTTTTTGTAAAAATATTTAAGTGACAAAAGAAATATTTTATTTTTTGAAAAAAAAACTTTTTTTTAGTAATTTTTTGAAAAAAAAAAAAAATTACTAAATTTTTTGAGTTTAAATCTTTTTTTGAGTGTAAAATTTTTTTCGAGTGTATTTTTTTTTGGGGAAAAAATATTTAAGTGACAAAAATACGTTGTATAACATTTTTGTGACTAACCAATGTTTTTACAACATGTTTAGCTGGTTTTCAACACGTGAATTTAAGTTGAAACTAATCTGAAATTCACGGTTTTTCTAATAACTTTGGAACCACTGAACCGATTTTGTTGAAATTCAACACGAACTAGACTAGGGAAACGACAAAGATTTATGCCAAGCTTCAGTAGAATCAGAATTGTCTTTCGAAAGTTAGCGTGTTTTTTATCTCGTAAATTCGCAAAAAATCCTTGCCGAAATTTACTCTTTTGCTCATAACTTTGAACAACTGCACACAGGGCCAGCATGATCCAATTCCGGCCAAAAGTCTTTATCGTTATTAGATCCGTCTGAAAATGAGCTTCTAGAGGAATTCGAGGTAGCTGATTTAAAAATTTAGCTAAAAACCAAACAAATCAAAATGGCGGATCTAATATGGCGAACAATTTTTTTTTAAATTGTAAGATTGAACTCAAATGTTGTATGTGGGGCTTGGAGTTACTGAATAAGAATTGTTACTCCGAATTTTAAAAAACAAAGTTAAAAGAATGATCCAACTCCGGCCAAAAGTCTTTATTGTTGTTGGATCCGGCTGAAAATGTGCTTCTAGAGTATTTTGGGGTCGCTGGTTTCAATGGCGAAAACAATATGGCGGCTAGATTTTTTAACTTTGTCTGATATAACTAAAAATTAGTTTTAAGAGTATTAAGAGTGTCTGAAGTTAAATCTACGCACATAATTTTGATATAATTTTTTTTTTTTATATAAATATGGAAATGGTGCAAATGACTTACTTAGTTTCAGAAAAGCTTTTGGAAATGGTGACGACATATTATTCACTTTTTTTCTTTTTTTCTTTATTTTGGAATTTCAATAAAAAATCTTTGAATTTAATTGGAAATGATGAAACTGATATTTTCCATAATTCTACAAAAAAACTAGAAATCTAGATAATATTTTTTTCTCTGACGATAAAAAAACTATTCAAGCCGTAAAACATTATTTTGGGTTAAATTATTTTTTTTTTTAAACAAATCTCGGATAGTTGTACTTTCGCCATTTATCATTTCGAGCAAGTTTGGGCAACTTTTTTTAAAAGATATGGATCCATATAAGAAAAAATATAGACTGATTGTATCGAATTGAGGATCGCTGAGGATTTTTTCGGCGGGAAGTAAATAACTAAAAAATCATAGTTATTTCACAAAAACGCGAATTGCTGTCAGGAAAATGAGTTATATTTTTCCATATTATTTTCGTTACAAAGGCTTATATATAAGGGTAAAACCTGCAAAAAAAAAGTTGATCATTAGCAATAGAAATGTGTAAAAAACAAGTAGAAAAGTTAAATTCGACTTGGCCGAATCTATGAATACCCTCCACAATGCCCTTTTTAGGTCATAGTAAATTTTCTAAGATGAAAAAATAAAATTTTTGATTAGAAATATTTTATTTTTTTTAACTAATTTTTGAAAAAAAAAAATAATTTACTAAATTTTTTTTTGAGTGTAAAATTTTTTTGAGTGTAAAATTTTTTTCGAATGTATTTTTTTTTTTCTTTTAGTGTAAAAATATTTTTGAATGACAAAAATACGTTGTAAAATATTTTGGTGACTTACCAATGTTTTTTAAATATGTTTAACGGGTTTTCAACACTTGAATTTAAGGCGAGGCGAATCTGAAATTTACGGTTTTGCTAATAACTTTTGAACCACTGGACCGATTTGGCGGAAATTCAATACAAAAAAGCCTAGGGAAACGAAAAATATACATGCCAAGCTTCAGCATCCTTTGAAATGCCTTTAGAAAGTTATCGTGTTTTTTATCTCGTAAATTCGTGAAAAACCCTTGCCTAAATTCACGCTTTTGCCTATAACTTTTGAACCACTGGACCGATTTCGCTGGATTGCAATACCAACCTGACCAGGTGAATGTCCAACATATATGCCAAACTTCTGGAGCTTCTGTAAAGTCTTTCAAAAGTTAGCGTGTTTTCAACAGACAGACAGACGAACAGACGGACGGACGGACGGACATCGCTAGATCGTCTTAGAATCGAACGAGGATCATGAATATATATACTTTATGGGGTCTTAGACCAATATTTCGAGGTGTTACAAACGGAATGACAAACTTATATATACCCTCTATCACTAGAGTGGAGGGTATAAAAATAAAAAAGTATCTCAACTTACAATTTTTTTTTTCAACTTTTTTAACTTTGAAGACCTGTCAAACAAAGGAAATGGTGTAGTTGGATCATAAAGATAAGTTCAGGAAGCCAGCTCCTATATATGTCCAACAAATTGGTATAGATATTTTTTGAGAAATTAAATATAAGGACTTTTGGCCGGAAATCGATCTGGTTGGCCCTATGTGCACTTGACCGATTTTGCTGGTTTGCAATACCAACCTGAACAGGTAAATTACAAACATATATGCCAAACTTCAGAAGTCTGTGTAAAGCCCTTCAAAAGTTAGCGTGTTTTCTACGGACGGACAGACAGACAGACGGACGGACATCGTTAGATCGACTTAGAATCGATCGAGTATCATGAATATAATGGCGCTCACCCCTTTATTTAGTGTTCGTAGACTTCAAACGAGCCTTTGATACGCTACAACACAATGCAATCTGGGAAGCTCTAAGATGCAAGGGAGTCCCCGAGAAGTTAATTAACCTTATAATGCAGCTCTACAACAACGCGTATTGTTCTATACTTCACGAGGGCTCATCAAGCAAACCCATCAGAGTAAACGTAGGAGTTCGTCAAGGCTGTGTTCTGTCACCACTATTGTTTAATATAGTACTTGATGTAGTCATGAACCAATCCATGGACTCGCATCATGGTATCTCATGGGGCCTCCATGACAGGTTAGACGATATCGACTATGCAGATGACGTCTGTCTTTTATCTCACCGCTTCTCTAGCATGCAAACCAAGATCCAGTCCTTTGCTACTTGTGCAGCTAAAGCTGGCTTACAAATTAATATTCACAAAACAAAGTCAATCCGCATAAATTCATCATGCACCACGATCTTCCAGCTTTCTGGCCAACCCATTGATGATGTTGAAAGCTTTTGCTATCTTGGGAGTATAATTTCAAAAAGTGGGGGTAGCAAGAAAGATATACAGAATAGACTTTGTAAAGCAAGTTAAGCGTATGGTTCACTTAATAAATTCTGGAGATCGCAAAATATTTCAAATTACACCAAAGTCAAGATTTTTAACAGCAACGTGAAATCTGTGCTGCTATTTGGCTGTGAAACGTGGAATAAGTATATCATGTCGCGAAATGAGTAGCTTGCAAGCTTTTGTAAACCGATGTCTCAGGCGTATACATAGAATATTTTGGCCAGCTACTATATCAAACCAAGATCTGTGGAACCTAACTAATCAAGTTCCCTTGAGTATAAATATACGTTCGCGTAAATTTAGTTGGTTAGGACATACAATGAGAAAGCCAGCGAATGATATAACCCGACAGTCAGTTGAATTTAACCCTCAAGGATCCAGGAGACCTGGCAGGCCTGCAAATACTTGGAGGCGACAAATTGAGAACGAGCTGCATGAGCATGGTGTATCCTGGAGTGAAATGAAATCGATGTCTAATGATAAAATACGATGGAAAGCATTTGTTGCGGCCCTATGTTCCACAGGGAATTAAAGGATTATATATATATATCATGAATATATACTTTATGGGGTCCTAGACCAATATTTCGAAGTGTTACAAACGGAATGATAAACTTATATATTAGGGCGGAGTATTTTTTTTTTTTCTACAAAATCGTCTAGCACATTCGGATTCTGCATAAAATTCTAACAAGGGAAGTATCTCAGCCCTTATGAACCGATTTGCCTGAAACTTAAAATATATATAAATGAGACGATTTTAAGGTTGGGGTGTCTCGGCTTTTCGGCCATATTAGTGTTTCAAAATTTCGTTGTCCCCTTATGAAGCCATATGGACCTCCGGGAAAATTTCGATAACTCACGAACTAACAGGAATATCCTCTAGAGCAAAAATATGTGTCGACTTAAATTTAATAAAGATTATTTCGTATTCATATGGACATCGTAGCTCTATGTCTTCATATAAATACCCCCCAAAATTTTCACATTTTCATGAAAAAAGTATTTAACGAAGCCAAACTTTTACAAGGTTATGGCACTGTTAGATAGGCATTAAAAAAACCTTTCTTCTCATATGTAAACATCATACAGTTTCTTAGAAAGAAATGGCTGAAAAATCCAAAAAACGGTTTTTTCGCCATTTTTTGACCCGTGTTTTGAACCCCTAAATCCCCGATATGGCCGATAAGCCGAGACACCCCAACCTTAGAATTGTCTCTTTTATATATATTTTACGTTCCATGCAAATCGGTTCATAAGGGTTGAGATACTTCCCTTGTAAGAAAAAATGTTGAACAAACCATGTCTCAAAAATCAGTTTTGACCCCCGCAATTTTTAAAAATAGTTATGCACGATTTACGACTTCTTTAGCTGGGCTTATTATTTGGAATCCCGGGTAAAAATGAAATATATGATATGAGGTCATATCAGGCCAATTTTCGGATCAGATCATATATGAACATATATGGAAGCATATATGATAATATATGATTATATAAATCCATATATGATCCATATATCTTCATATATGATCATATATATTTCATTTTTACCCGGGATATATCGTTTTACTAATAAATGTTGCTTTTATTTTGTATTAAGAGGTGTACCAGGAATTTTTCGGTACAGGGAATCCATATTTGATATTTATTTTGCTCTAAACCCGCTAGAGGGCGCTAATAAATAAAAATCTGGACTTGGCTCTTCAGATTTTTTTTGTTATTATGAACACGGTGAGCCTCAGCGATGTTTAGGTTGAACTTTAGTGTCGACGAAAAGTGTAAACGCAGTTCGATTTCTACTTGATTAGATATCACAAAACTGTTAACAGCGAAATCGTAGCTGCTCGCATTCGCGAGATATCGCGAAATTAGTGTTTTTGGATTTTTTAAATTTTAAAAATGAAGTTTTTTAAATATCTTTAAAAACTGAGTATGCAGTTTCAATTGTATTTATTTACAGGTCACAAAACAGTTAACATCAAAATCATATCTTCTCAATTTCGCGAGAAATCGCAAAATTAAAAAAAAAAATAAAAAATTGAAAAAAAAATAATTTTTGGCGTAAATTAGCAGTCAAGATATTGATTTGAGCAGTTTTACCACATTTAACCACGTAAAATTTAAACTGCATACAATATTCATATTTGTCGTTTATTATTTTTTGTCCTTTATTTTAGACACTTAAGAAAAAATAAATTAATTAATATAAAAGCTTGAACAGTAATTTTGCAATTTCTCGGGAAATTGATCATCTATAATTTCTATGCTTGCAGTTTTGTCACCTTTAATAACCTCGAATTCAAACTGCATACCACATTTTTGTCGTTAATTGAAGTAAATGTTTTTACAGACCAAAAATAACACAAATTTATGAATAAATAGTAGTTTAGCGAGTTTTTCAGCGATATCTCGAAGATCTGAGCAGCTAGAATTTAAATGTAAACAGCCTTATCACCTTAAATCAATAGCAAATAAAACTGTATTTCGTGATTTTCAACAATGTTCAAGAAACTTCTTTTATTAATCAAAACAAGAAATACCCCCAAAAAGATGTTTTTCGCTATTTCTCGCGAAAGTGAGCAGCTATAATTTTTTTGTGGGCAGTTTTAATTTCTTCCAATATGCGCAAATCAAACTGTATACCACTTTTTTTTTTATTATTTCTAAAGAACCGGTTTCAAAATATAAATAAATAATAAAAAAAAATATAATTACGCGATATCTCGCGAAATTTAACACCTACAATTTTGATGTCAACAGCTGTGTGAACTTTGATCAAGCACAAGTAAAACTGCATACCATGTTTTTACGAAATTTTAAAGAAACCTATCTAAAGATAAAACAGTAAAAAAGTTAAATTCGGCCTTGCCGAATTTAGTGATACCCTCCACAATTTCAAAAACATTTTTGCAAAAAACTTTAGTTAAAAGGAAATAACTTAAAAAAAATAAAAAATTAAAAAAAAAAAAAACCGCGAAAAAAAATTTTGGTAAAAAAAAAAATCCGCGATTTTTTTCTTTTTTTTTGTCAAAAAATATGTTCGTACTTGTTTAAATACCATTTGGTGCTCAATTATGTTCACATATGTCAACCAGAAGCCGAATTAAAGCATTTTGTATTTTTAGGTTATGTTGAATGTACTGAAATTTTTGAGGTGTGCTTACATTTTCGTTCATAAATTTTGAACCGCTGAACCGATATCGCTCAAATGCAATACCAAACTTCTCGGGAGAACTTCCAATAAATATGTTAAGTTTCAGTCATCTCTGTGCAATATTTTTTTTGTCCGATAGAGCATTTTCCACAGACAGACAGACGGACAGACGGACAGATGGACAGATGGACAGATGGACAGACGGACAGACGGACATCGCTAGAATGTCTTAAAATCGATCGGGCATCATGAATATAAATACTTTATGGGGTCCCAGACCGATATTTCGATCAGTTACAAACAGAATGACAAACTTATATATACCCTCTATCACTAAGTGGAGGGTATAAAAAACTAAAACAAAAACAACAAAAAATTAATTAATTAATTAATTACACTTTTCGTCGACACTAAAGTTCAACCTAAACATCGCTGAGGCTCACCGTGTGAAGGCGATTTTAATTTTTTCAAAATCCACAAAAATTTAAAAAGTGGTGTAGTTTGAAGAGCTATAACTTCCTAAGTAAATATCGGATTTTTATAATCAAAGTTGAAATTTAAAGCTTAAGTCCTTTTCTTTAAACGTAAAAGTTTTAAAAAATTGTGTCATTAAAAAATTTTATTTTATATGCAAGCCCGTGTAAAAAACTAATTATATCAAAACATATCTCCTTTGAAAACATATATGGATCATATATGAATGGATCTAATCAGATCTACTCCATATCTATTCATATCTGCTTCAGATATTTTTATAACCGTAAATTGAGTCTATCTGGAGTAGATCTGATTATATCCATTTAGATATGACCCATATATGTTTTTATCAAAGGAGATATCGCTCATTTACTTGTATAGTGTCATAACGCAAAATGTTTGATTTTACAGAAAACCTTTTTAAGTTTACAATTGAAACTTGTTTTACATTGCAAAAGGCCCGTACATAGAAAATGTTATAATGGCGTGTTCTCTTCTCAAACGGTGAGTTTAGAAGATATTAATACGAATTTTTGACACAATATATAGCAGGATATAACAAATAATTGTGAATGGTTTACCCAAAAACGACATTTTATGAGTTATGACACTATACAAGTAAATGAGCGATATGTTTTGATATAAATATTTTTTTACACGGGAATGCATTTTCGTCAACTTTTATCTCTTTAGATATTTTTAAAGTGCGGCATATTATTAAAGTGCGGCATTTTATCGAAAAAAAAAAATCGGCCATCATTTTCATGGGAATCAACGGTCTTATATTTTTAGTATTTTTTTTTTTTTTAATTTTTCTTTCTATTTCAATTTTGATTATAGAAATCCGATTTTTACTTAAGTAGTTATTGCTCCTTAAAAATACATTGATCTTGTCACTTAATTTTTATCAGATTTTGTCATTGTACAAAAAAATAATTATTTCTCAGAAATAATTAATATGGACTCAAACCGAAATAAAATAAACTTCAGTTTTAAAAAATTTTTCCAAAAAATTTTACTTTCTTTTTACTCTTAGTTAGTAATCAAAATATTTTTATTTTTATACCCTCCAACCACAGCATGGATTTTTTGTTTAGTTTTTTTTGTTGTTGCTCATTTATATTGATATGTTTATGAAAAAAATTATCTTTGTGTGTGAATAAAATTTTATGATTCCATAATTGTTGATCGCGAAAGAGTTACATATGAGGCATTCCATGTCAAATCGGACACTTTGAAAAACTTTTTTTTTAGATTTTTCCAATTTGTTTACAGTTTTTAGTACCCTTCGAAAACTCCTTCGTGGTAAATTTTCAGATTTTTTGATGACCCGTTCAAAAGATATCGAATTTTGAAAAATTGGTAGTTTGCTCCTTTACTCAAACTTCTTTTAATCATAACTTCTTCAATAATGGTCCAAATTTCAAATTGTTTTTTTCAAAATTTTGGTTTTTTTACGTACTTTCTAAAAAAAAATCCTAAAAAATTTTTAAAAGCGCTCTAGTATGCGATTTTTAAGTTTTAAAATTTAAATCTCATTTAAACTAATACCCTATCTCCAATTTCTAAGGGGGCTCCCACACAAAACTCATTTTTAAAAATTTGTTCCAATGGGGTCGGTCAAATGGGGGTCGGTCTCACTAATGACCCCTCTCGGACGCACCATTGGACCGGTAGAGGCTGATTAAATAAAACAAATTTACAAAAAATAAAAAAAATTGTATGGGGACCGCCTTAACAGTTAAAGATAAAGGGTAGGTGTGTTCAGAGAAAATGTTTGGACTAAAAAAATATTGTGGGTCATACATTTTGTTGCTCTAAGGGCACTATTAGGGCAGTTAGAGCGGTTGGAACAAATTTTTAAAAATGTCGTTTTGTGTGGGAGCCCCCTTAGAAATTGGATATAGGGTATTAGTTTGTTCCAAAGAAATTTTAAGACGTAAAAATTAATGGGGGTCGGTCTTATAAAGGACCCCTCTATGACGCACCATTGGAGCAGTAGAAATGATTTTAAGATTGGAAAAATACAATAAAATTTTTTCAAAAAATTTAAAAAAAAAAGTAATAATCGTTATCCCACGATCCTTCTGGGCAAAAAATTTGAAGAATTGATAGAAGTTTTACACAAAAAAATTTCAAAAAAATCGAAGAGTTCAAACATTTTCAAAAATGAGATTTAAATTTTAAAACTAAAAAATCGCAAACTAGAGCGCTTTTAAGAATTTTTTTGGATTTTTTTTAAAAAAGTACGTAAAAAAACAAAAATTTTGAAGAAAAAATTTGAAATTTGGACCATTATTGAAGAAGTTATGATTAAAAGAAGTTTGAGTAAAGGAGCAAACGACCAATTTTTCAAAATTCGATATCTTTTGAACGGGTCATCAAAAAAATCTGAAAATTTACCACGAAGGAGTTTTCGAAGGGTACTGAAAACTGTTAACAAATTGGGAAAATCTAAAAAAAAAAAAAAATTTTAAAGTGCCCGATTTCACATGGAATGCCCCATATATATTTTGAGATGTGCATTTTCTATGAATGTGTATATGAAAAATATTACCCTCGTTTGTGAAAACCATAAAATATGTAAAAACCCATATATAGTACATTCCACACCAAATGTCCCGTTACAGAAAAACATGTGTCCCATATGTAACTAAGAAAATTGCGTTTTTGATTTTTCAATTTTTCAAAAACTGGGCTAAGAAGGCTTGGTCAAATGTGTGAAAAATGGTAAAATTTGTGTTGAGTTGCCTTGTTTAAATATTTATCGAATTAAAACGGAATGCACCATAATCTCTAAAATTTAAATTCTTGTATAGTTTTGTATGGGCTATCGATTAAATTTTTTTTTTTTTTTGAAAATTTTCAGAAACCGTTCAGAAATTTTCCATTTTTTAAAAAAGTCAATTTATCAGAAATCCTGCCACTTTTGTTTTTTTTTAAATATTTTTTTTAAAGTTTACATTTTTGTCTATTTACACAAAAAAATTCAGACATGTGTTTTTCTTATTTTTTTTTTTTTGAGAAAATCGCATTTGAACTTTGAATTTCATAACAATTTAATAATTTGCTTGTATTTTGTTGTTTCAACATAGCGTAAGAGTAATATATATGCAACTATTTAATACTCATTCGCAACGTTGAAACAAGAAAATACAAGCAAATTACAACATTGTTATCAAATTTAATATTCAAATACGATTTTCTCGAAAAAAAAACGAAAAACACATGTCTGATATTTTTGATTGGATAGACAAACTTGTAAACTTAAAAAAAAAAATTAAACACAAAAAAATTCAAGAAATTTATTTACTTAAATTAATTACAGTGTGAACTTTATTTCAGTATAGTGATTTTTTTTCAGTAAAGTGATTTTTTTTCAGAATGATTGCTCATGATAAATAACAATGGCAGGGACTGCTAGTAACATATATAAATTTCACAATAATCAGATTGTAAGCTATGGGACACCTTCCTTGTTAGTGAAGGTTGTAAAAAGACCAAAAAGGCATAAAACTCTTAAGCATGGCTCACTGCTATTACTCATAACAACCAGACTTTATTATTTACTAGAACACCCATATTCAATAGTGTTATTCCTACTTCTCTCACCACTGGTAGTCTATTCTGGTAGTTCTGATTTTTTTTTTAAAGTCAATTTATCAAAAATTCGCCCACTTTTTTTATTTTATTTTTTTTTTTAGTTTAGATGTTTTTCTATCCACACAAGAAAGTTCTAACATGTTTTTTTCGTTTTTTTTTCGAGAAAATCTCATTTGAACTTCATAACAATTTAATAATTTGCTTGAACAGTCCAACCCTGTTATAACGTACTCCGAGGGGTCAGTAAAAATAGTTCGTTATTAGCGAAGTTCGCTATAAACGGGGTAAATTTTTTGTCAACCTATTTTTATTTCCAAAAAAATAGATTCAATTTTGTTTTATTTCGTGTTTTTTCACAAACAAACTACTTATTGAGAAGAAAACATTAAAAATATAAATAAATTTTATCAAAATTATAATGTGCTCGATTTGGGTGTACTCTTTTACGGTGCCCTGGAGAGGATTTAAATAAAATTTTGGTGTTACTCCAATTTTTAGGCGGATTATTTTTTTAGACTATAAAAGAAGGAAAGTGAGCCAAAAAAGAAAAAAAAGTACTAGGCGCTTTTTTTTGGCGGGCAAAAAAAAAAGAATTACAAAAAGAGAAAAAAGAATTTATTCTTTCAAATGCATTAACATTTTTTTATACAGATGTAAATTCATCACATATTCACTTATCAGTAAGATGTAAATATATATTTGACATATTTTTTCAGATATGAGACTTAAAATAATAATTTCACTATTTAGTGATACTAAATGGAATTTCTTCTTTAATTTAATGAAAATTTTAACTCTTGTAGTTATTTCACATTTAAGACTGATCCTGTTTCTAGATTTTGAAGGAGGGAAGTTACACCAACAATACAAACAAAATTTTCAAAGCATTTTTGGCGAAATAAAAAAAAATTCAATAAGGATATTTAGCGCATGCATAAGATTGATAATAAACAAGTAGTCCCAACCACTTTCTTTATCTCTTTTCAAACTATTTATATTGTTTTACTCTTCCTTAGGCACAGCAAACACATTTTTCAATGGTTTTTACTATCGTTTCTGATTTTTTTTTAGTTTTGAAAAAACATTTTTAATAAAAAAAGAATAAATTCTTTTAAAATGATATGAATCACTAATGTCTATATTGAGGGAACTTTGAGTTTAGCTGTCCGTCTGAGTAGTATACTGAAAACTCCCAGGTAGAAAAATACAACCGTTAAAACGCTTTAAAAGCGCTTTGTATGGTAGTACGAATGCTCTCAGACCATACTGAAAACCATCATCAGAGCGCTTTCAGACTGTCCTAATGATAACACCGTTAGACGGTTTATTTGAAGCGTTTTTAAAGACATTTATAATAATGATTTTAGAACGCTTCGTTATAGCGCTTTTAAAGCATTGCAAAAACCAAAAAAGTAAAAACGGTATGTAAAGCAATTTTAAGTGCTTTATATGCAAAAAAAAAGCAATTTACAAGCATTTCAGATACAAAACCTTTTAAGAAAAGATAAAAAACTAAATAGAATTTCGTTTAGTGATTCTCTCTTCTGCTGCCGCTAGCCAGCGGCTTGTTTTGGTCACGATAGACTTGTCGGACTCATTTTCAAATTGTAGAAGAAGGTGTTCTGCAACGGGAAAACAAAATGAGTTTATTAATATAATAGGTATAAAGCATTTCTGATCTGACGAAAACTGCGATGTGTTTTTTTTTAAATCTTTTGAAAAGATCTAGAAATTTGCTTAATTTGATGCTTTCGCGGTAAGGCAAACTTCACAAATATAAAAAAAAAATTGAAAAGTTTCTATTAACATAAATTTTACTTTAAAAATATAACGCGAAGGGACGAAATAAAATTGTTTTGTGAATTTAGGGGCCCAATAGGGGCAGTACCTGGAAAAATAAGCAAGATAATGCTAAAGGTATGTGAATTTTTTAAATTTCCGGGACTGCCAATTTTTTAGATTCTAAATTTTGACCTATTAGGGTCCACACATGTGAAGAGGACCGGCGAAACTATGGAGATTCTAAGAACCAAAAATGCCCTCCATTTTGCTCTATCTAACTTAGTTTTCGAGATATTATGCCTGTTCGTTTACCTAACTACAATCATCTCATTTTTACTACTTTTAATAAAGCTGGAAATTTGTAATACAAAAAGTAAACAAAACTTTCCAGTTGTAGTAAAAAAGTAAGAAATTCGGGTAAACAAACAGACCTATAGCCATTTTAAGTTTTAACCAAAAAAAAATTTTCACAACTGGTTGACGGAAATACGACTTTTAATATTGCTAATGCTTTGTTTTCATTAAGATGAAATTTCTCATAATTGGCATTACTAATTCCTTAACGGGCATTGGCATTGATTGAAACAATGGTAATGCTAAAAATTTCATTGGCATTAGTTTCAATATAATGCCAATGAAATCGTCAATTAATTAGTCTATTTATTTAAATAGTCCCATGTATGCCTCATATAATGAGTCGGCCTTACATTTTAACCGCATCAGGTCACGCTGAATAACAAAATAAAAATTAGTAATTTTGATTCAAATGTAAATATAGAAAAATACATACCAGTGAATTGCAAAATTGCTGATCAGTTTTAACCTTGTTGTCAAACTCCTCAAACTTAACTAAATCTGTTATGGGGTCGTCTTGAGTTAATTCGCTTTTAATGTCGGCTTTTTGGTCGTCGTAAACCATATTTAAAAAGTAGTGTAAAAAAATGTTGTAAAAAAAATTGTATTCCTAAACCAACATAAATTTGGCGAAAAAGTAATCTCAAAAAGCTTTTTCAAAACGTTCATAAAGCGTTATGAAATAATGCTTTTAAAATGCTTTATTTTTGATAAGTCATGACTTTTTTTTTTTACCGTCATGAATTTATACTTGGAAGTGCTTTAAAAATGCTATTTTTTTTTTACCGTCATGAGTTTCTACTTTGGAGTGCTTTAAAAACGTTTTTTTTTATAACCGTCATGAATTTCTACTTGGGCTTTTATAAACTTACATTTTTAAATAATTTACAAGGACATATTTCATTTAGTTTCAATTAATAGTGAAATTATTCTTTTAAGTCTCATATTTTTTTTATTTTTTTTTTACTTTGAGCCAACACTCAGGGGATGCCCCCTACTAATGCAATGCATTGTGTTGGTATTAGGAAAAAAGGTTATGAGGATACTGATAAGTAAATATGTGATGAATTTACAACTGTATAAATAAATTTTAATGCATTTGAAAGAATAAATTATTTTTTGTTTTTTAGAAATTCTTCTTTTTGCCTGCCAAAAAAAGCGCCTAGTACTTTTTTTTCTTTTTTGGCTCATTTTTTTTTTTTTCTTTAATCGTCTAAAAACATAATCCACTTAAAAATCGGAGTAACACCAAAACTTTATTTAAATCCTATCCAGGGCACCGTGCTTTCACCATTCACCTACTTTTTAAAAATTTGATATATATTCGAATTGTAAGATTTAAAATTGTTTTTCTTGTAAATATTGAAGATATTAACTAAAATTTAAATTTTAACAAGAGCAATTTTCAAATCTTAAAATTTAGAAGAATATCAAATTTTTAAAAATTTGGTGAATGGTGAAAGAGTACTTCCGAATCGAGTACAATATAAACCAAAAATTTCCAACCTTTTGTGAGTTTGATAAACATGATTGCCGCACATTAAAAAATATTTATGGGAATTTGTTATAAAAAGGTAAATATACATGAAATTGTATTCGTGGCATCATAATAAGCAGTTCGTTTTAACCGACGATTCGCTATAACCGAGTTCGTTATAACCGAGTTCGAAAAGAAGTATTTTGTGTGTAAATTGATGCCAAAACGTTGGGACTTTAGAATTAGTTCGTTATAACCGAGAATTCGTTATAACCGAGTTTGATTGGATTTTATTGTTTCAACATAGCGTATGAGTAACATTTATGCAAATATTAAATACTCATTCGCTATGTTGAAACAAAAAAATACAAGCAAATTACAAAATTGTTATGAAATTTTATATTCAAATGAAATTTTCTCGAAAAAAACCAAAAACACATATCTGATTTTTTAGTAAGGATATACAAACATCTGAAATTTAATTAAAAACAAGTAGAAAAGTTAAATTCGACTTGGCCGAATCTATGAATACCCTCCACAATGCCCTTTTTAAGTTATAGTAAATTTTCTAGAGTGAAAAAATAATATTTTTGATTAGAAATATTTTATTTTGTGTAAAAAAACCTTTTTTTAACTAATTTAAAAAAAAAAAATAATAATTTACATAAGTTTTTATTGAGTGTAAAATATTTTTCGAGTGTAAAATTTTTTCTTTTAGTGTAAAAATATTTTTGAGTGACAAAAATGCGTTGTAAAATATTTTTGTGACTTACCAATGTTTTTGAAACATGTTTTAACGGGTTTTCAATACGTGAATTGAAGGTGAGGCAAATCTGAAATTTACGGTTTTGCTAATAACTTTTGAACCACTGGACCGATTTGACTGAAATTCAATACGAAAAAGCCAAAAGGAACGACAAATATATATGCCAAGCTTCAGCATCCTCAGCATGACTTTAGAAAGTTATCGTGTTTTTTATCTCGTAAATTCGTGAAAAACCCTTGCCGAAATTCACTATTTTGCTCATAACTTTTGAACCACTAGACCGATTTCGCTGGATTGCAATACCAACCTGACCAGGTAAATGCCCAACATATGTGCCAAACTTCAGGAGCCTCCGCAAAGTCTTTCAAAAGTTAGCGTGTTTTCAACAGACAGACAGACGGACATCGCTAGATCGTCTTAGAATCGAACGAGGTTCATGAATATATATACTTTATGGGGTCGTAGGCCAATATTTCGAGGTGTTACAGACAGAATGACAATCGTATATATACCCTTTATCACTAGAGTGGAGGGTATAAAAAGTGGCCGAAACCACTTTGGTGACTTTTTTAAAAAAAATGAAAAATTTCAGAACGGGTTCTGAAAATTTTCCAAAAAAAAAATTTTTATCGATGGCCCATACAAAACTATACAATAAGGTAAATTTTTGAGATTGTGGTGCATTCCGTTTTAATTTGATTAATATTTAAACAAGGCAACTCAACACAAATTTGACTATTTTGCCAATATTTGAACACTTTTTCTAAGCCCAGTTTTTGACAAATTGAAAAGCCAAAAAGGAAATTTATACAATCTATTCCGAAATTCACGGGACACATGTTTCTCTGAAGCGGGGCACTTGGTGTGGAATGCCTCATATGTCATAGATGTAGGTCGATAAAATTTATTTTAATTAAGAAATTCGTCGGTTCAATTACAAAATTAATTGATTTCGGGCCTATCACGAAAATGTGTATATTATTTACGCATACTGTTTGAAAATAATGTTAATATCACTGTGCTAGTCGCAAAAATTAGCTAGCTGGACACCTTGCTGGTAAAGCTAATTTGGGTACGCTGAATTCAATAGTTCTAGCCGTTTTTCAAAGTAAGCGCTCGTATTTGCGATATTCGCGATTTAAAATTGTAAAGCCTAGGTACTACAAAAATTAAATTTCGTTGCTTTTGGGATAGTTTATAAATATACATTTAGAAAATGCATTGTTTTTTTCGCGAAAAAAAAAAAAATTCCACAAAAAAAAAATTGCGATTTTTTTTTTTTAATTTTGTTTCTGTATTGTATCGTATTCGACTTATTTTCATAAATTAATAGCAAAATAAAAAAAAAATTATAAAAAAATTTCGCAAAAAAAAATTTCGAAAAAAAATTTCGCGAATAATTTTTGCATACTCAAGAGTGTTTAGATGATAAAAATTCAGCAATTGCCTAAATAACATAAAAAATATTTTTTTTTACTTAAAAATAAAAAAAAATAATCGCGAATATCGCTAATACATACGCTTAATTTAAAATAACTGATAATACAATGGGATTTAGTTTACACGAACTAACTTTATAAGACGGCTGTCGTAAATTCAAATCAAACTAAAAATATTTGTATTGAACCAATTTTTTCACGAAAACAAAGATTTTTCGCGAACAAAAAATGTTTTTCGCGAAAATAAATCCCG
Source organism: Pegoplata infirma (assembly GCA_963921195.1). Taxonomy (NCBI): domain Eukaryota; kingdom Metazoa; phylum Arthropoda; class Insecta; order Diptera; family Anthomyiidae; genus Pegoplata; species Pegoplata infirma. Next base: position 105,733,176 of record OY992537.1, read on the forward strand.
ATATTATGGTTGGTTATGTTAGTTTTACAGACTTGAATGGTTTTAAATCTAAAAATTACCGCCAAAGTTTAAAAATATCGTTTTATTGTACTAGAGCATCAACATTTTAAATCGCGAATACGAGCGCTAACTTCGAAAAACAGCTAGCACCATTAAATTCAGCGTACTCGAATTAACTTTACCAGTAGTGTGCCCAGCTTGTTAAAAAAGTGTCAAATTCGAGAACAGTGTATTTAAAGCTTTGTTTTTGTGAATTTTTAGATGTTTATGCGCATGTGTGTGAGTTGGCTGCTAACAACAATGCATACAAATCCGATTATTTTTTTTTTTTTTTCATGAATAAGTTAAATATTAAATTAAAACATTAATTGATTTAATTACAATGTTTAATTAAAGTGACACCTAATATCTAATAAAATTTTAATTGAAAAAAAAAATATTTGTTTCTGTGAGAAATTCTAGTACTTTTGGAAATCTTTAAGTCAGAGAATTTGTTTTAAGAAGTCCATCATGCGAGGGGAGCAAAAAATAATAATTATTTTGCACATGCCTTTACACCGTTCTTCATTGGTGCTTAATTATTCACATACACGTTCCTCATACGTAATATTATTAAAAAAAAATTCTTTCAGAAAAAATATGTGTCCTTTCGTTTGTTGAAAAGGTAAAGACCTCTTTATAAACAACGACACTTTTGTTGCTGTTGTCATTTTCATTGTTATATACACTCAAAATATTTTGTAGGCAAAAACAAATGAAAAACACACTTAAAACCAGTGAATAAACAATTGAAAACCATCCCAGTAATTATTCATTTGTTTTAAAAACATCAACATTTATTTTTTACTGTTGACAAAATTTCCTAAAATAAACAACATTAAACATTAAAAAATTACGTTTTTTTCACTCTTTTTTACCAACAAATTCGAAAAAAATAACCAAAGAAAACATTAAAAATTAATGATAGTTCTGTTATTTTTACCAACAAATTTCAAAAAAAATAACCTACGAAAACAATAAAAATTAATGATTTCGTAGGTAATTTATTTCAATTTTTTATTGAAATATTTTTTTTAAAATTTTTAATAAAATTTTTGGGGAATCGATCCCGCCCGCAATCAACTATATTCTGGCCAGACACTACCCATCGTGCCAAAGTCACTTGATACAAACATGTTTTTATATTTCTATAAATAATTTTTTAATTTTTTTTTTCTACAAAAAAATAACTGACTTGTGTAGGTAAAAACTAATGATATTTCATTAAAAAATACCAACAATTTAAAAAAAAAAATTACTTACACAAATCATTAAAAATCAAAAGAATAATCAGTAGTTTTTACTTACAGAACAAAAATAAATGACTTTAAAAATTAAATGTTAATGAAAGTCTTTATTTTTTAGTGTGTTATTTTTGAAACAAAGGACTGAAGTAGTCATTAATAAAAACTGAACATCAAACAAATGTTTTTAACATGATAATGTTTTTAGGCTGGTGTCTAATTTTAAAAAAGTTGCAGGACGCCACCTCAGTTTGACCATATAAGCTAACAATTAACGAAAAAGAAAACAAGAATTACAATTTTCATTTTCTTAAAACTACAAATTTTAATAACTTGGGTTTGTAACTTGGATAATAATTCACCTCGTGATGAATTATACCGTTTTTCATCAGCTGGTGAATAACAAGTAATTTAATTATTTTTCAACAAAAAAAAATTTTTTTTTCATCAAATTTTTTTTTTCAACAATTTTTTTTTTTTTATCAATTTTTTTTTCCTATAATTTTTTTTTTTTTTCATTTTTTTTTTTTCATTTTTTTTTATCAAATTTTTTTTCTTTTCATCAATTTTTTTTCCATCAAATTTTTTTTTTCCATCAAATTTTATTTTCATCAATTTTTTTTTTCATCAAACTTTATTTTTATCAATTTTTTTTTTATCAAATTTTTATTTCATAAAATTTTTTTTTTCATCAATTTTTTTTTTTATTAATTTTTTTTTTCATCAAATTTTTCTTTACCATTTTTTTTCATCATTTTTTTTTTCATCAAATTTTTTATTATCAATTTTTTTCTCACCTAAAAATTTTTTTTCATATTTTTTATACCCTCCAACTACAGTGTGTGGGTGTACTCACTTTGTCATTCCGTGTGTAACGCATCGAAATATCGGTCTAGGACCCAATAGAGTATATATATTATTGATCAGTGATCGATTCTAAGACATTCTAGCGATGTCCATCTGTCCGTCCGTCTGTGGAAGACACGATACAGTCCAAAATAAAAGTGCTAGGCTCCTGAAATTTGGCACATATATGTCTTATGTTCATAGGCTGGTTAAGTTCGGAGATGGGCAAAAGCGGACCAGGGGGGAAAAAGTTCCCCCTTGACGAAGTAAACCAACCCATGAAAAAGGGTAATTTTTTATAGTTTTTTTGTATTTTTGTTAAACAAATAAAACATTTTTATGCTTGAAAAAGTTCAAAGTCTTGGACTTGGACCCAGGGGATTTGAAACTGACTTTTTTTTTTGGGCCGCCCCCTTTTGTGGACAAGCCCCCCCCCAAAAAAAAAAACGCCCCTGTATTTTTTTTTTGCAACATTTTTATGCTTCAATAAATTTCAAGTCCTGCATTTGGACCTACAGAGTTAGAAAATATATATATTTTTTTAAATCTTGATAAACTTCTATTTCTTTAGCGCAAAAAGCATAAGAATTAATTTTTGAATACATATTCGAGAGGAAATTTGCCCCCCAATTAACACTACCGAACCCCCCCCAAAAAAAAAAAAAAAAAAACGCCCCAGCAATTTTTTTTCACGTTGGAGGGTATAAAAGATCCGGCACAGCCGAATTTAACACTCTTACTTGTTTTTTCATCAATTTGTTTTCACATCAAAAAATTTTTCTTTTCATCAAAACCTTTTTTTTATCAAATTTTTTTTCACCAAAAATTTTGGGTTCATTAAATTTTTTTTAACATAATTTTGTTTTTCGTGAAAAAAAATAATTTTTTTACCAAAACTACTTTTTCACCAACAAGGGAAGTATCTCAACCCTTATAAACCAATTTGCCTGAAATTTAAAATATATATAAATGAGACGATTTTAAGGTTGGGGTGTCTCGGCTTATCGGCCATATCAGTGTTTAAAAATTGTGTTGACCCCTTATGAAACAATGAGGACATTCGGGAAAATTTCCATAACTCCCAAAATAACAGGAATATCGTCTAGAGCAAAAATACGTGTCTACTTAAATTTGATAAAGAATATTTTATATTAACATGGATATCGTAGGTCTATGTCTTCATATATATACCCCCCAAAATTTGCACATTTTCATGAGAAAAATATTTAACGAAGCCGAACTTTTACAAGGTTATGCCACCATTAGATAGGCATTAAAAAGCTTTCTTTTCATATGGAAACATTATATAGTTTCTTAGCAAGAAATGGCCGAAAAATCCAAAAAACGATTTTTTCGCCAATTTTTGACCCATTTTTTGAACACCTAAATCCCCGATATGGCCGATAAGCCGAGACACCCCAACCTTAAAATGGTCTCATTTATATATACAGGGTGGTCCAATAACAAGTATCTTTTTAAAACATGCAATGAAATGAACAATACTCAACAGTTTTGGAACCTTATGGCTTTATTTGAAAGAGCAAATATTCCCATTATTTATGGCAAACGACTTCATTCATGCGGCTGCGTGGGTTAGCTCCGCAGTAGCTCATCCTCGGCACCCATTTTTCTAATGTTTCTGGTTCTATCTCACGAATGGCTTGAACGATATTCGTCGAAAGGGCCTAGAACATTTCTGGATTTCCCATGTTGCATGAATCTTTAACGAGACCCCTCAAAAACATTTCTAAAGGTTTTAATCGGCAGCTCTGAAGTGATCAATTGTCACCGCGAATATGGCTAAAAACACGATTTCCGAACTAACAAGGGAAGTCTCCCTAGTGTCATCCGCGGATCTTTATGGAATTCGTTTTATTTTGTAGAGCAGAAAAAATAAAGGGACACGTATTTTTTTATAGCGGCCCAAATTCATATTTAGGGGGTAAAAAGGAGGGGGGAAGACAAGGCCATTTTTCAGTTTTTTTCGTTTATCTCCTATATTATGCAAAGAAACCTAGTCATGTTACATACTAAATGAAAGGTCTTTGGAAAACCTATCTACGTGTGCTAAGAACGTGTCCAAACATGCACAACTTTTCATCATATTGAGTAAAATACCAAAATATTAGGACATTTTTGTTAATAAGTCGAAAAATATTAACTTCTTTGGCCCGTTAATAGCACCACGAGATAGGTATTTTTAATACCTTTAATCTGATACCACACATGCCTATAGTAATTTTGTTTAAATAGGCGTAAATCGTAAAAAACTGAAAAAGGTCAATTTCCCCCCATACAAATCGACCCCCCTAAAAATGAGTTTGGGCCGCTATAAAAAAATACGTGTCGAATTAATTTTCGTTCTTAACAACATATCCAAATTTCGTGAAGATCAGAGGGTGACACCAGGGAGACTTCCCTTGTAAGTGCGCAAAATATCGATTGTTTGATGGACTGTGGGACATATTGCGACATCCTTCTGAAAATAAATTTCAACCAAGTTGATATATTCTATTACGGCCAACAAAAAGTCGGTAATCATGGCTCTGTAGCGCTCATCTTTGACGAAAATGGGGTTTTCAGCTGTATTTTTGGAAATATTGTGTAATGATGCTGATACTCAAATCTGTTGCTTCCTATAGATGAATTGGATTCTTTACAATACTGTGCGAGTTTTACGATCCCAAGATGTAGCAATTTGTTTATTAACATAACCTCATTTGAGTGCCTTATTTCGGTTAAAATTTTTTTTCGAAAAACGTGCAGTTTGGCAGCGCAGTACTGCGCTACAACGCGATATAGCGGAGCAAGCTGAGGACGCATCAATGAAGTCGTTTGCCATAAAAAACGGGAATGTTTGCTCTTTCAAATAAAACCATAACGTTCCAAAAAAAGTTGAGTATTGATAATTTTATTGCATTTTTAAAAAGATACTTGTTATTGGACCACCCCTTATTTTAAGTTTCAGACAAATCGGTTCATAAGGGTTGAGATACTTCCCTTGCAAGTCTAAGCTTTTCGCATAAAAATTTTCCATTTGTTTATCAAATGTACATAAAACAAGTGCGAGTGTTATATTCTTTGGTGCCGAATCTTTTATACTCTCCAAAATGTAAAAACACTTTTTTACACTAATTTTTGCACTCACTTACGAAATGTACAGCTCTTTTGGTTTTTTAATGGGGTCTGATATTTCAATTCGTTTTGCATGGAATAACAAAGTAATATAACATAATTTTTTCTAAAAAAAACTTTGCTTTGGCAAGTACACCCAAAACTTCCGCAAAACATTATCATGATTTAATGTTTTGGGCAAGAGTACAAAATTCGCAGGCATTTTTCTTTTAAAAACGACTAAACGGAAAACTTTTTAAATAAACTACAAACAGTTAATGACATAATTTTTTGAGTGTAGTGTTGTTGTGGCATGGTGTTATATCATGTTTGTATTGCAGAGGGTAACATATGTTGCGTGTTGGGCGATTTAAACAACGAACCCATACAGACAGACAGTCACTAAGAAACACACAATAATAAATACAACAAAAAAAAAAGCACAGACACGAGAGACAAGAACATAATTAAGTGGCATTAAAAATAAAAATGTCCAAAGAGATTTGTATTGTGCTGCTTTCAAGACTTTAGTTTGTTGTATGGTGTTAATTTGTTATGTGTGTGAACAGTAAAGTGGTATTTACACTCACAAAAAAAAGTTAGTCTAATATGTGTTAAATTTTTTTTGATAATATCAACGACTGAAATTTGAAAAAACTAAAAATTGCGAATTCACATAAAAGTTAAAATGTTTTAATTTGACTAAAATTAAGTTTAAATGAAAGTTTTTCTCAAGCCCTAGTCAGTGGAAAACGATTTTGAGTTTTATTTTATTACTTGAACATAGGAAAAAACCGCCATTTCTAGAAATTTTGTTTGCGGTATCTCGAAAGCCGCTTGTCCGACTTCAAAAATATGCATGCCAAAATTAATAAAAAACAAATAAGAAAGTTATTGTCGGTCAAGACCGACCATATGATACCTTACACCAGTGTTTTCCGGAAAATAGGTCCCAAGTCCAAACATGGACCGATTGGATCTGTCTTTTGTTAGATTTTTATTTAGTGTATAAAACACACAAGGATCAAATTTTAGTGGTATTGGTTTATTTTTTTTGTCAATAGACCGATTTAACTGAATATCATTCGAAATTTTTTTATTGGGGACTAAGTTCAAAAATGGTCCAATTATATTCCGATTTGATGAGGTTACTAAAGTACACGTTTAACACCTAAAAATAAAATTGTTATCAAATATTTACATTTTAATGAATTTTGAGGGAATTATGTGAAAATCGGGATGGTGGTTTGTATGGGGACTACCAGACGCGATTCCTTTGAAATTTGGAATGGTGATTTGTGCATACATAATTTGATTACCTGCTGAATTTCAAAGCGATATCTATTATAATACGGTTATTTTAGTCATTTAAGCCGAATCCAAAAGGGGCGTTTGTATGGAGGCTAGGTCTTAACATGAACCGATTTTCTCCTTGGGCCAAAAGATGCTTAAGTTTCAAATTTGAAGTAAATTGATTGAAAATTGTGACCTGTATCGTGCTTAAACCGATAGATGGACAGGCGGACGGGAAATTCCCCCCCCCCCCCCCGAACAAAATTCAAAAAGAAAAAAAAATTAAAAAAAAGTCTCAGAATCTAGAAAAAAGTCCCTAAAGGTCGCAAAAGGTCGCAGCATTTAAAAGCTGTGACCTTTTGCCTCTATCTTTTTCGGTAGGAAAAAATTTTAGAGTCTGAGACTTTTTCTATAACAAAAAGGCCTCAGAATCTCTAAATTTGAGATCTCAGAATCTGAGACTTTTTCTATAGGAAAAAGGAAATCTATATATATAAAAGAGTAATGTGACTGACTGACTGACTGACTTATTGACTGATTCATCATCGCCCAGCCCAAACCGCTGAAGCTAGAGACTTGAAATTTGGACTGTAGGTGCACCTCCCGGAATACAGATCCACTAAGGCTGGATTTTTGCCAGTGTTGATTCTAAGGGGGTAAAAAGGGTAAAAAACTGTACTTTTGGTACTTTTTATATCTCCTAAAATAATGGTCAAAGAGACTTGAAATTTGGACTGTATGATCACCTCATGGAACATAGATACACCAAGGCCGGATTTTTGCCAGTGTTGATTCTAAGGGGGTAAAAAGGGTAAAAAAATGTACTTTTGGTACTTTTTATATCTCCTGAAATAATGGTCATAGAGACTTGAAATTTTGTTTGTATGTTCACATCCTGGAATGTAGATCCAGTAAGGCTGAATTTTTGCCAGTGTTGATTCTAAGGGGGTAAAAAGGGTAAAAAACTGTACTTTTGGTACCTTTTATATTTCCTTAAAAAATGGTCACAAAAACTTGAAATTTGGACTGTATGTTCACCTCCCGGAATATAGATCCACTAGGGCTTGATTTTTGCCAATGATGATTCTAATGGGGTAAAAAGGGTAAAAAACTGTACTTTTGGTACCTTTTATATTTTCTTAAATAATAGTTCTAGAAACTTGAAATTTGCAATGTAGGTTCACCAAAATGGGCAGAAAAGTGTACTTTTGGTACTTTTTTTTATATACTGAAATAATGGTCATTCAAACTTCAAATTTGAAATGTAGGATCCTTTAGTGAAATAAAACATTCTGGAACATGTATTTTCTGAAAATTCTGTACCGTTTATAAAAAGTACCTTTTACAAAAAGTACCTTTAATAAAAAGTACCTTTTATAAAAAGAACCTTTTATAAAAAGTACCTTTTATAAAAAGTACCTTTTATAAAAAGTACCTTTTATAAAAAGTACCTTTTATAAAAAGTACCTTTTATAAAAAGTACCTTTTGTAAAAAGTACCTTTTATAAAAAGTACCTTTTATAAAAAGTACCTTTTATAAAAAGTACCTTTTATAAAAAGTACCTTTTATAAATAGTACCTTTTATAAAAAGTACCTTTTATAAAAAGTACCTTTTATAAAAAGTAACTTTTATAAAAAGTATCTTTTATAAAAAGTACCTTTTATAAAAAGTACCTTTTATAAAAAGTACCTTTTATAAAAAGTACCTTTTATAAAATGTACCTTTTATAAAAAGTACCTTTTACAAAAAGTACCTTTTATAAAAAGTACCTTTTATCAAAAGTACCTTTTATAAAAAGTACCTTTTATAAAAAGTACCTTTTATAAAAAGTACCTTTTATAAAAAGTACCTTTTATAAAAAGTACCTTTTATAAAAAGTACCTTTTATAAAAAGTACCTTTTATAAAAAGTACCTTTTATAAAAAGTACCTTTTATAAAAAGTACCTTTTATAAAAAGTACCTTTTATAAAAAGTACCTTTTATAAAAAGTACCTTTTATAAAAAGTACCTTTTATAAAAAGTACCTTTTACAAAAAGTACCTTTTATAAAAAGTACCTTTTATAAAAAGTACCTTTTATAAAAAGTACCTTTTATAAAAAGTACCTTTTATAAAAAGTACCTTTTATAAAAAGTACCTTTTATAAAAAGTACCTTTTATAAAAAGTACCTTTTATAAAAAGTACCTTTTATAAAAAGTACCTTTTATAAAAAGTACCTTTTATAAAAAGTACCTTTTATAAAAAGTACCTTTTATAAAAAGTACCTTTCATTAAAAGTACCCTTTATAAAAAGTACCTTTTATTTAAAAGTACCGGAAGTACAATTTTTGATACTTTTTTTTCCTAAAATTATATTTATAAAAACTTTTTTTATTTCCTAGAATCTTAAAATTTGCAATGTAGGCAAATTCGGTAAAAAAAAACATTCTGTGAAAAATACGTTTTTCCGGTTCTTAGTGGGGTAAAAAGACTAAAAAAGTGTATTTACGGTACCTTTGATATTTTTTGACGTAATGGTTCTAGAAACTTAATATTAGGAATGTAAAATCCTCTTTGTACTTTAAATATTTGCTAAAATAATGATCCAAGAAAATTGAAATATGGAAAAGAGGATCCTTCGGTGAAGAAAAAAACACTCTGGGAGAGGTTCTTTTTGGAAATTCCGTTTATAACGGGGGTAAGAAAGTGTACTTTTGGTACTTTTTTTTGTTCTTATAATAATGAAAAAAGGGTAAATTTTGATTATTCTTATATTTCTTGAAATATTAGTTCGGAAACTTGATATTTTAAATTTTTAAATAAAGGATCACCTAGCACAAAAACACAGTTTTTGAAAAATTTAATTTTAAGGGGAAAAGGGGGCAATTGGTTATTTTTACCTATCTAACTATTAAACTCAAAGTCCCAGAAATAACACCCAAGAGAAGGACATATTTTAAAATTTAAACTTTTAGAACGGGAAACGAAATGGAATAGAGCAGGAACAAATATGGAATGATACTTTTTCCTCAAATTTTTCGCATTTTACTTTTCTAACTCCGTAACTCATTTTTATTCCAATTTCTTTATTCACTGAAATATTTATTCACTCCAAATCCAAAATCCCGATATTAGGGCTCGAAAAATATTAATATTTTATTGTTTAAATTTTTCATAGAAATATTATTTTATGAAAGACTTAAACGTGCACAAGTAAATAAAACAAAGACTACGTAGGGGAATTTTCTTGAAATCGGAAGAGCAATTCTGATCCTTCTATTATCCGGTATTCAATGCAACCGGTAACGAAGTACCGGGATGGTAAGCTAGTATAATTATAAAAAACAAAGCTCCTTATAAGGAGGGTTCTGATTCCAATTTTTTTTTTTTGTGTTCACATTTTTCGATAGTATAATCTTTTTACTGTAATTATCTGAAAAAAAATTCAGTTTTAGCGATAGGAGTATAAATGTGTCATCTGTAAACTTTAAATGTATTTTTGTCAAACTGTTGTTGAAAAATCGGCTGCAGTTTTTCAGAAAAAACTGCTAAATTATTTAATTTTATAGCTCTCCCATCCATTTTGACAAAAAAGTATTCCTTTTGTTGGTTGTCCGACATCACTGAATTGATGATTTTTTTTTATTCGAAGTTAACAAAAAAATTTCCTCCCCCAGACTCAAGAGCTGTACCCGCCACTGCCTGTGGTGTAGGGTATAATAATTTGTCGTGATATAGATTTTAGATTTAGATTTATTTAGTTTTTTCATTATTAGAACAATAAGAATAAATTCTTTTATAGTTCAACTGGTATTACATAAAGATTGACATAATTAATTAGTACAATAAATAAATAAAAAAAAGCAGTAAAATAGCAATAATAATAAAACAATAATTAAAATATAAAATGATTGCAATAACAATATATTAAGTCAAATATATATATTTTTTTTCAACCATCCACAATATTGGGGCAAATTTTCAAAAATCAAAAATTAAGTTTAAACGAAAGACTGTCTTAAACTCTAACAAGGGAAGTATCTCAACCCTTATGAACCGATTTGCCTGAAACTTAAAATATATAAAAATGAGACGATTTTAAGGTTGGGGTGTCTCGGCTTATCGGCCATATCAGTGTTTAAAAATTTCGTTGTCCCCTTATGAAACAATGAGGACCTTCGGGAAAATGTGGATAACACCCGAACTAACAGGAATATCGTCTAGAGAAAAAATACGTGTCGACTTAAATTTAATAAAGATTATTGCGTATTAATATGGATATTTACGGCCCTATGCTCCTTGTAGGAGTAAAAGGAACAAATATATATATAATATGGATATCGTAGGTCTATGTCTTCATATAAATACCCCCCAAAATTTGCACATTTTCATAAAAAAAGTATTTAACGAAGCGGAATTTTTACAGGGTTATGCCACCATTGGATAGGCATTAAAAAATCCATTCTTCTCATATGGAAAAATCATATAGTTTCTTAGAAAGAAATCGCTAAAAAATCCAAAAATCGATTTTTTCACCAATTTTTGACCCATTTTTTGAACCCCCAAATCCCCGATATGGCCGATAATCCGAGACACCCCAACCTTAAAATGGTCTCATTTATATTTATTTTAAGTTTCAGGCAAATCGTTTCATGAGGGTTGAGATACTTCCCTTGTAAGAAAGACAATTTTTCGTATAGGAAAAGTCTCAGATTTTGAGACATTTTTCGTTTAGGAGGTTTTTTTCGTGGAGAAAGGTTCTGATTTTAAAAAAATTTCGTATAGAAAGTTTCAAATTGTGAAAAATGTTTCGTTTAGACAAAGACTTAGATTCTAAGACATTTTTCGTATACCTAAAGTCTCGGATTCTAAGACATTTTTCGTATAAAAAATCTTTGATTTATAGAAAAGGTAGATTCTGACCAGAAGCCAGTTGTGAGAAATTTTTGTATAGTAAGTCTTAAATTTTAACAGCGGAAGTATTCCAACCCCAATGAACCGATTTGCCTGAAACTTTAAAGTATATATAAAAGAGACAATTCTAAGGTTTGGGATTAAGATGTTCAAGAAATTGGTAAAAAAAAAAATGGCGAAAAAATTGTTTTTTCGGATTTTTCAGCCATTTCAGCCAAATTTACATAAAAGTGTGAAAATTTCGGTGGGTATTTATGTGAAGACATTGACCTACGACATCTACATGAATTTCAAATAATCTTTATTTAATTTAAGTTGACATGTATTTTTGCTCCTGTTCGGCAGTGATTGGAATTTTCCCGAAGGTTAACGTTGTTTCATGAGGGGCAACGAAATTGCCCCTCATGAAATCGTCTCTTTTATATATATTTTAAGACTTTTTTCGTATAGCAAAAGTCTAAGATATTGCCACATTTTGCGTAAAGATAAAAGTTTCAGATTCTAAGATATTTTTCGTATAGAAAAAGTTTCAGATTCTGAGAAATTATTTGTGTATAAAAATGTCATACTTATATTTTGAGACATTTTTCGTATAAAAAAGTCTGAAGTTCAGACACATTTTCCCCATTTTTGGATTCGGAGAATAAAAAAATATTTATTTCCTGTCATTAGACATTTTACATTCCAGCCGGGCCTCAAATTCTTGTGTGCCCAATGGCCCGCAAAAACTTAAGACGGACTTTTATGGGCTATATCAAAACCTGGACCGATTTCTTTCAACATCAAAGGGCTTCGTTCTATTTTGGACACATTCAAGATTAACACGATGACCAAAAATGACAGATATTTTATTTTGAGTGTAAAGATAGACAGTGGTTTCTACTGTTGTAAATCTAAAGTGTCATTGTTATGATGGTTTATAGTTTGTATGATTGTGAATGTTTACAGTTTTTTTTTTTCATTTTAATCAACCTTGCTAAAAGTTCACATAGAAATTATGACAATAGCATATGGGGCATTCCAAGCCAAATTGCACAATTTCGGGCACGACCCTCTTCGATTTCAATAATTTTTGGATATTTTTTAGTATGTAAAAAGTCATTTTACCCTGTACCATAGAATGGACTTACATTTAGTCCCCATAGACTTATTGTTAGTCGCCCGATATTCAGTTAAATCGGTCTATTGGCAACAAAAATAAGCCTTTTTTTACCAAAATTAGAATTAAGTGATAATTACTTTAATTTTTTTTTTATATATTTTTTTTTTTTCAAACAACAGTAAAATACCAGTAAATGCTTGTCCAATTTTTTTTAAGGAATCGATATTTTTACTGTTAAAAATTATTCGGAAACTTTTTTTTTTTGTAAATTCGAAATTTTGAAAAATTTATTACTAGGGTTCGGATTTTTATGCAAATGTATATTTGTTGTCGTCAGTCTGACATCAACAAAAACTAAATATCTTTGCGAATTAGGAATTTTGCAGTAAAATGCCATCGATTTGTTAGTGCATATTTTTGCATATTTTGCTGTTAATGCATATTTTTGCATAAATTGCTGATATCACATATTTTTGTCGCATATTTTGGATAAAAAGTATTTTTTTTATTTTTTTGATTTTATGATATTTTTACATTTCTGTATATACCCGAGTAAAAAAAAAAAACTTTAAGATCTAATTTGATCTCAAAATTGGCTGTATCAAGTTGTATCAAATAATTATCTAATTGTATTATTTTAGATACACAAATATAAAAAATGATACAATTAGATCCGAATTTTGGTCACATCCAAATAAATCCAGTTGATCTTATTTTATATAAATAAGTGTAGATTTATATAATTATATGAAGTCATATATATTTATGTATAACCTCAGATAAGAAAATGGAGCCATATTAAATCTTTCATATAATTAGATCTGAACATATAAAAACTCATATATATTTTAATATGATTGTATCAAATTATATATTATTATATCAAAACTTTTTTACTAGGGTATTTTTTATTTTATAATGTTTTGTGTAATCACTTGTTTAAATTTAAAAAAAAAATGGCTAATTTTTTAATTGACGTAATTAAAAATTTACTCAAAAGCAGGGTTGGCAACCGATACCCACCTAGAATAACGGTATTTGGCTATTGTACCGCAACCAATAAAGATATGGACATTTTCAAAAGCGATTATGAAAGCTGATGAAATTTCTAGTATTTTAAAAGCGTCACTTCGTGTTTCTGCCGGTTTGTTTTCGAAATATAGGTCAATACCTTTATAATACCGTTTGAAACGGTATTATAACGGTATTGGCCTATATAACTAAAACGAACCGGTAGAAATACGAAGTGACACATTTAAAATACTAGAAATTTCATCAGCTTTCATAATCACTTTTGAAAATGCCCATATCTTTATTGGTTGCGGTACAATAGCCAAATACCGCTATTCTAGGTGGGTTTCGGTTGCCAACCCTGCTCAAAAGTTTTTAAAAAAATTTGAGTAAATAATTTAATAAAAATTTAATCATTTTAATTTAATTTTTTTCTCTTAGTTTTTTTGAATTCTCCTTTAGTTTATAGTTTTTTGTATATGTATATGAAAGTTTTAAATCATCTTTATAAAATTTTTCTGTCATTAAGACATAAATATTTGTGGTAAAAGATTAAAAAAAAAAAAATTTTTTGTAAAAAAAATATAAAACATTTTTAAAAAAATTTATAAATTTTGAGTAAATTTTTATTTGACACAATTAAAAACTTAATTAAAAAAAAATCATTAATAAATGTTATAAAAAATTTTTTAAGTGCATATTTTTAAAATTTTTAGCGCATAAATTTCTGTTTTTGGTTCATGTTTTATGCACATAAAACGCGATTTTAACTGCATAAAAGTCCTGTAGTGTGTTTGATAAGTCGAAGTTACTATACCTTCAGTAAAGTAACTTTATGGTTATTGGATACCATAATGTCCACACACGCCAAACTTAACTGTGGGAATATGCTTGCATTGCATATTCCATATGTAAATATTTAGACTTACCTTTAAGAATAAATTGTAAATAAAGAATATTATTAATTCAACAGTCAAAGCGAAGAGTGTTTTTATTTAATCACAATATGGCGATCTTGCCAAACAATAAAACAAAAACTTTGTGATAATAAACAAAATTGAATCCGCATAAAAAGAAAAATTAATTAAAAATATTAAAAAAAAAAAAAATAATTATAGTTGGTGTTAAAAAACAAAATTGGATAGAATTCTTTTAAACATTCCTAATTAAATAAAAACAATCAAAAAAAAAAAAAATGAAAACCATGAATAACCGCTATCCCAACAACCCGCTAACAACATGTGGGACTATTACAACCAGAGAAATGAATATACAACATTAAACGAAAAAAAATAAAAAGAATTACAACAATAACGCTATGTTAAAGAATCCTTGCAAGTTTTGGATAATCAATTTACCTACACAACAAATTTGAATCAACAACAACATCTACAAACCTACCCCAACAACATCTACAAATGCTGTTACGACTATAGCTATAACAACAAACACAACAACTTTGCACAAATTTAGAAGATAATTATTGTGCATCAACTTTAATATGACAATAATTGGGTGCATTAAATAATGAAACTACACCAATTGACCAATTTATCTGCAAGTACAACTACAACATCTGGAAGTACAACAACAACAATTACAGCAGCAACAACAGCACTAGCAGCAGCCAGCAACAACAAATGGTAATGTAAATGAAAAAGAAAAAACAATGTAAAAAAAAAATGTATAATAATAATTTTTTTATAAAATTGAAAAACAAAGCTAATTTTTTTATAAATTTGAAATAAATTCTTAAAAAAAAAAATAATAATAAATAACTTAGAACTTAAATGAAAAAAAAAAAGCAAAACTAACATATTACATGTACTGGAAACATTAGTAATCCTTCCAGTACAAATACTAACAAATAATAAACTACTGTGATACTTACGAGTCCCTCCAGTAGTATAATAATAAAGAATGAATAACCAGTTCGGTTGTTAATTGGTGACAACCGATATATGCTATTGCTTCTGAGATCGGTGCTCCAGAGGACACGGATAGCGGAGGAAAATAGCATATATTCCATTTTTTATTGTTTAACACGACCTTAAAAATAAAATAATTTCTTAATCTTTTTGAATATGGGGGGCAAGGAGAATCCTAATGGAGGAGGTAAAATACGTAGTGGATTCCACACCTGGAACCAGTTCTTCGGAAACCAAAGAGAAAGAGGCCAGTACTTCTTCATCTGCGGAAAAAATAACAAAAAGGGATAATCCTGACGCTGTAAAAACAAGAATAAAAATGCCACAAACTATTACAGAATTCCTTGGTCTAGCTTCGAGAATCCTTCCGGATTTCGATGGCAAACCCGAAAATCTGCAATCATTTCTTGATGCTTTAAATTTAGTGGATACACTAAAAGAAGCTCATGAGGAGATTGCAATAAATTTGATAAAAACAAAATTAAAAGGTTCTTCACGAACATTAATTTCAGCTGAAATAACTATTCAGCAAATTATTACAAAACTAAAAGATACAATTAAAGGTGAATCAACTGAAGTACTCACCGCTAAGCTAATGAACGTGAGGCAAAATAATCGATCAGCCAATGCTTTTACAGCAGAGATCGAAGATTTGACAAAAGCGTTGTCAAACGCATACATAGCTGATGGATTACCACACGCGACAGCGGAAAAATACTCGACGCAAGCCGCAGTGAAGGCTATGACGAAAAATGCGTCAAACGAAAGAGTAAAACTCATAATGGAGTCAGGAAATTTTGCGACAATGAACGATGCAGTTTCAAAGTTCGTTAATTCCTGTACGGACTCAGGCGCTTCAGGCTCCAATGTATTTCATTACAAATCCAATAATTATGGCCGTGGACGCGGTCGTGGTGGTTACAATCGTGGCAATGGTCGTAACTATAATCGAAATTATAGTAACCGTGGTAGTAGACGAAATAACAACAATAATAATAATTTTAATGATAATAATAATAACAATCGGAACAATAATGGCCGATACAATAATAACGGTAGAAATAACCGTAATGTACGCCATGTTGCCGAAAATAATGCGGGAAACGGGCAACAACCCCTGAATGCATAAAAAACAATATATTCAACATAAATCTAAGTCTCTACAGTTATCTCAAAATCAGATCATCATTTAATGATGGTAGAATCACATTTTTGATAGACACAGGTGCCGATATTTCCGTCATTAAAATCGGTGAAGTTCTTAACGAACATATAGATGAGAGTAAAAGGACAAATATTAATGGAATAGGGCAAGGATTATTGACTACTATAGGTAAGGTCGAAGCAGACTTGAAAATAGAAGATATCCTTATAGGACATGAATTTCATGTTGTCAAGGATGACTTCCCAATTCCATGTAATGGAATTATAGGTATGGATTTTATAAAAAAATACAATTGCATTTTGGATTATCAAGGCATTGAAGATTTAATTATCTTAAGACCAGATAATTTCCCATATGATATAGCAATAGCATTGATGAATGCACCTAGTATAAATACCATATCTATTCCTGCTAGATCAGAAGTTATTAGATTAGTCAACATCCATTCTACAGAGGATGAAATATTGATTCCGAATCAAATGCTACAAAATGGCGTTTACGTTGCGAATACTATAACATATAAATCAAAACCTCTAGTTAAAATTGTCAATACAACTGACAAGGATTTAATCATTCCTAATGTTCAAATACGAACAGAAAGTCTACACGACTATGAAATTGTCCAACAGAACAATGATTTGTGTAAAAGTCAGGAAAAGCTGCAAAAATTGACCAAAAATTTTCCCGAATTTGTCAATGAAAAGTTAAAAGATTTATGCTCTGAATTTATAGACATTTTTGCATTAGAATCTGAGAAGATAAGTGCAAATAATTTTTATAAGCAAAAACTTAGACTTAATGACAAGCAGCCTGTTTATATTAAAAATTACAGAATACCACACTCTCATAAAGAAGAGGTTAACAGACAAGTGGATAAGTTAATAAACGACGATATAGTCGAACCATCAATTTCAGAATATAACAGCCCAATTTTATTGGTACCGAAAAAATCGTTACCAGGTACAACACAAAAGCGATGGCGGCTGGTTGTTGACTATAGAGGAATTAATAAGAAGCTTATTGCAGACAAGTTTCCACTTCCTCGCATAGATGATATTTTAGATCAATTAGGTAGAGCTAAATTTTTCTCTTGCCTGGATCTAGTGTCTGGTTTTCATCAGATCGAACTAGAAGAATATTCTAGGGATATAACGTCTTTTTCAACGGAGAAAGGTTCTTTTAGATTTAAAAGATTACCATACGGTGTGAAAATTGCTCCAAATTCATTCCAACGAATGATGTCTTTAGCTTTTTCTGGCCTATCTCCGGCCCAAGCTTTTTTATACATGGATGACCTTGTAGTAATTGGTTGCTCTGAAGAGCATATGTTGCAAAACTTAAAAGATGTATTTGGCATGTGCCGACGATATAATCTCAAATTGCATCCGGATAAGTGTTCATTTTTTTGTCGTGAAGTGACATTCTTAGGACACAAATGTACGGACAAAGGTATCTTACCTGATGACAGCAAATTTTCGATAATTGAAAATTATCCCACACCAAAAAATGGTGATGAAGCTAAACGCTTCGTTGCATTTTGCAATTATTACAGAAGATTTATACCAAATTTTGCTTAGTCATCTCGACACATTACTAGATTGTCTAGAAAGAATGTTCCTTTTGAGTGGAGTAAGGAATGCGAAAATTCTTTTAAGTACCTCAAGAAACAATTATTAAGTCCAAAAATACTACAATATCCAGATTTTCAAAAGCAATTTTGCATAACAACAGATGCAAGCAAACATGCCTGCGGAGCTGTTTTGAGCCAGGAATATGATGGTATTCAGTTACCAGTGGCCTATGCATCTAGAGCATTCACAAAAGGTGAAAGTAACAAGTCCACAATAGAACAAGAACTATCTGCCATTCATTGGGCAATTCAGTATTTTCGACCATATATTTATGGCAAAAAGTTTTTGATCAAAAGCGATCATAGACCATTAACTTACCTTTTCTCAATGAAGAATCCATCGTCTAAACTCACAAGAATAAGACTAGATTTAGAAGAATACGACTTCACAGTCGAGTATATCAGGGGTAAAGAGAATTACACGGCAGATGCACTGTCGCGAATTGAATTCTCAGATATAAGAAACAATGAAATTAATAAAATACTGAAGGTTACAACAAGACTTCAGTCGAAAACAAACAGCAAATGTGTGAAAAACCAGAAGAATACACAAGATAAAGAATCAGATAATATCAAGGTATATGAAGCAATAAATGCTAATGAGTACAGAAAAAATGCGAAATTGCATTTTACAAAGGACAAATTTGTTATCCTAAAAGGGAAAAATAAATTATCCTATAATGAGATACGAGACGTTATTTCTAATGGAAAAGTAGACTTAGGTAAACTCTTTCCAAAGCTTGAAAAAATAGCTGGTAATAAAAAGATCTCGACTCTACAATTATCAATAAATGATAAATTGTTTACTGACGTCACATTAAATGAATTTAAAATAACCGGGAATAAAATGTTGCAACAATTGAATATAGTACTCGTACCTGATTTAATTAAAATATATAATGATTCTGATAAAATTGAAATAATACAAAAATACCATGATAACCCAATATTTGGTGGTCTCCCAGGTATCAGTCGTTTAATTAAAAAAATTAGACTTCGATACCACTGGAAAAACATGACGAGGGATATCACTCGCTATGTGAAAACATGTAAAAAATGTCAATTGAACAAATCTGTAAGAAAAACTAAAGAACCATTGGTTTTGACACCAACACCAACAAAAGCTTTTGATATTATCTTAATAGATACAATAGGACCCTTGCAAAAATCGAATAGTGGTAATGAATATGCTGTAACTATCATTTGTGATCTTACAAAATATTTAGTTACAATACCGATACCAAATAAAAGTGCAAAAGTAGTAGCAAAAGCTATTATGGAACACTTCATACTTACGTATGGTCCGATGAGCAAAATACTCACGGATATGGGTACGGAATATGTAAACCAAGTTCTTCAAGAACTTTGCGATATTTTGCATATAGAAAAGGCAACATCTACTGCATATCACCACGAGACAATGGGCTCTATTGAGCGGTCTCATAGAACTCTAAACGAGTACCTCAGATCATATATGTCCACCGATAGATCGGATTGGGACGAGTGGATGAAGTTCTTCACGTATTGTTATAATACGTCTCCGTCGACAGTTCATGGATATTGTCCATTTGAACTAGTCTTTGGAAAAATTCCACCAGATTTTGAATTTATGGTTAAAGGCAACATTGATCCTCTATATAACATTGAAGCATATGCGAAAGAGGTCAAGTACAGACTTCAAATAGCTCAAAAAAGAGCAGGGGAATGTCTCCAAAATTCAAAATTATGGCAGGAAAAATATTATAATAGGGATCTAAATAAGGTAAATATAACCATTGGTGATTTGGTATTAGTCCGAAACGAAAGCGGGCATAAATTAGGTAACGTTTTTACTGGCCCTTTTGAGGTCATGGAAACATTTGATAACAGTAATGTTAAGATCAGAGACGAGAATAATAAAACGTCTTTAGTTCATAAGAATAGAATTAAAAAATATAACATTTTAGCTATATTATAGAAAAATTAGTAATTGAATGGCCATTCAACAAAAATAACCGAATAATAACGTTAATAATAATAAAATAATAACATTCAACAAAAATAACCGAATAATAACGTTAATAATAATAAAATAATAACATTCAACAAAAATAACCGAATAATAACGTTAATAATAATAAAATAATAACATTCAACAATAATAACCAAATAATAACGTTAATAATAATAATATAATAATAACGTTCAACAATAATAAAATTAATAAAAATAATAAAAACAATAAGAACAGTAATAATAATAATAATAAAAATTATAATAATTTTAGGTTTATAACCAAAAATTATTTTTTTAAAGGGAAGGAAAAGGTATGCCCTAACTTCCATATTGATAAAAAAGAAAAAAGTAAAGTAAATAGAGAAAAGAATTGAATAAAATTAGAAAATAAATTAAATTACAGATTAAAATTAAAATTAATATAAGTGAAATAAAAGAATAATAAATTATTCTTTTTCTGTAAAAGGGAGGTGTAGTGTGTTTGATAAGTCGAAGTTACTATACCTTCAGTAAAGTAACTTTATGGTTATTGGATACCATAATGTCCACACACGCCAAACTTAACTGTGGGAATATGCTTGCATTGCATATTCCATATGTAAATATTTAGACTTACCTTTAAGAATAAATTGTAAATAAAGAATATTATTAATTCAACAGTCAAAGCGAAGAGTGTTTTTATTTAATCACAATAGTCCGAACCCTATTTATTACTCAAAACTAACTTGGACTAAAAGGCTGAAAATGAGTGCGCAAATTGCATTTAATAAGAGAAATCGAAGGGCTCGTGTCCGAAATTGTGTGATTTGGCATGGGATACCCCATATACATAATCATTATTAATATAGCAAATGTAAATACATTTTTAAAAATTTACGTTGTGGTGACTGCATTTTAACTGATGTGAAATATACATATATTTATTTTAAAACCTTAAAACTCAAATAAAGAAATTCCATATCCGAATTAATATTAACTACAACAATGACTTATTATTTGGAAAGTACCTAACACAAAATAAACATACATTCTTGTGATAAGGTTCACAATTTAACCGCAATTATGAATATGTTAAAATTATTTTTTAATTTGTCAACGAGAAAGATGGAAATGATGTACTAAATTAGAATTTAAAAATTTCTATTAATAAATCACTTTATTAAATCAACACAATAATAACTTTATTAAGCTTTTTAGGGATACTTCTCGATTTAAAACTATATAATTATATCCTCCACTTACAATTAGTGGTAGAGGTATAATATTTATAAGTTTAGTAGAAGGGTTAATATATGGGGGTTTTCGTGTCAACTGACACAACTTTTGAAATCGATGTCTTCCGATCGCGATCGATCGGGATGAAATTTGCACCAAGGTTAGTCCTATTGAATAGTAGTTCAGACACAATTTTTTAACGAGATCGGTCAAGAACTCTCTGAGTTAGAGGGGGTCGAAATTTGACATTTTGGCCAAAGAGGTGTTGATTCTCATCCATGTAACTTCTTACCTATTGTTTTTAGCAAAATGTGTCCCAAAGAGTTTAGATAGCTATTCAGTCTTTCGAAGAAAAAATATAAAAAAAATAAAAAAAAATTTTTGATTTTTTTTCTTAAAAATCCAAAACTTTTTTGACTTTTTCCTCAAATTGGGCATTTTTTTTTTTTTTTTTTTTATTCAAGTGGGATGCGAGTGGGATATCTATGAAAAATTTTTTTTTTTTAACTTTGGAACACAAAAAACCGTTCTTCAATTTGCACCATTAGGCGTGGGATAGCTAACCAGTTTTCGATTTCGATCCGCGATACCCTCTAATTTTTTTAGGTTCGAAAAAGAAAGCACGAGCCAAAAAATGGGGGCGGTGGGGAGGGGCCATATGGCCCCTCATTGGGGTCAAAGTTGGGCGTAAAGAGATAAAAATCCTCAAAAAGCCCCAAAACTCCCCTAGAAACGCCCCTGGAGGGGTGCAATGTGAGACCGACCTCCAATAATTTTCTGCCCCCAACATTTTTCTTGAACATACCTTAGCCCTATTTCCACTTCCTAAGGGGGCTCCCATACAAAATGACATTTTTATGAAATTTGCTCCTACCGCTCTAACTGTCCATAGGGTGACCCTAGAGAAGTAAAATGTATGACCGAACCCCAATATTTTTTCAACTCCAACATTTTCTCAGAATATACCTACCCTTTATTTTCAACTCTTAAGGGGGTCCCCATACATTTTTTCTTATTTTTTTATTAGTTTTTAAAAATACATGTTTTTATAATGTATTGGAGCCCCTTAGGGAGTGGAGATAGGGTGTTATGATGTTCGGACAAAATGTTGGTAACTAAAAAATAATGGGGGTTGGTCGTAATTTTTGCCTCTCTAGGAGGCACGGTAGGGGCGGTAGGATCTGGTTTAATAAAACAAATTTATAAAAAATATAAATATATAAAAATGGATGTGTGTATGTATGTATGTATGTATGTATGTATGTATGTATGTATGTATGTATGTATGTATGTATGTATGTATGTATGTATGTATGTATGTATGTATGTATGTATGTATGTATGTATGTATGTATGTATGTATGTATGTATGTATGTATGTATGTATGTATGTATGTATGTATGTATGTATGTATGTATGTATGTATGTATGTATGTATGTATGTATGTATGTATGTATGTATGTATGTATGTATGTATGTATGTATGTATGTATGTATGTATGTATGTATGTATGTATGTATGTATGTATGTATGTATGTATGTATGTATGTATGTATGTATGTATGTATGTATGTATGTATGTATGTATGTATGTATGTATGTATGTATGTATGTATGTATGTATGTATGTATGTATGTATGTATGTATGTATGTATGTATGTATGTATGTATGTATGTATGTATGTATGTATGTATGTATGTATGTATGTATGTATGTATGTATGTATGTATGTATGTATGTATGTATGTATGTATGTATGTATGTATGTATGTATGTATGTATGTATGTATGTATGTATGTATGTATGTATGTATGTATGTATGTATGTATGTATGTATGTATGTATGTATGTATGTATGTATGTATGTATGTATGTATGTATGTATGTATGTATGTATGTATGTATGTATGTATGTATGTATGTATGTATGTATGTATGTATGTATGTATGTATGTATGTATGTATGTATGTATGTATGTATGTATGTATGTATGTATGTATGTATGTATGTATGTATGTATGTATGTATGTATGTATGTATGTATGTATGTATGTATGTATGTATGTATGTATGTATGTATGTATGTATGTATGTATGTATGTATGTATGTATGTATGTATGTATGTATGTATGTATGTATGTATGTATGTATGTATGTATGTATGTATGTATGTATGTATGTATGTATGTATGTATGTATGTATGTATGTATGTATGTATGTATGTATGTATGTATGTATGTATGTATGTATGTATGTATGTATGTATGTATGTATGTATGTATGTATGTATGTATGTATGTATGTATGTATGTATGTATGTATGTATGTATGTATGTATGTATGTATGTATGTATGTATGTATGTATGTATGTATGTATGTATGTATGTATGTATGTATGTATGTATGTATGTATGTATGTATGTATGTATGTATGTATGTATGTATGTATGTATGTATGTATGTATGTATGTATGTATGTATGTATGTATGTATGTATGTATGTATGTATGTATGTATGTATGTATGTATGTATGTATGTATGTATGTATGTATGTATGTATGTATGTATGTATGTATGTATGTATGTATGTATGTATGTATGTATGTATGTATGTATGTATGTATGTATGTATGTATGTATGTATGTATGTATGTATGTATGTATGTATGTATGTATGTATGTATGTATGTATGTATGTATGTATGTATGTATGTATGTATGTATGTATGTATGTATGTATGTATGTATGTATGTATGTATGTATGTATGTATGTATGTATGTATGTATGTATGTATGTATGTATGTATGTATGTATGTATGTATGTATGTATGTATGTATGTATGTATGTATGTATGTATGTATGTATGTATGTATGTATGTATGTATGTATGTATGTATGTATGTATGTATGTATGTATGTATGTATGTATGTATGTATGTATGTATGTATGTATGTATGTATGTATGTATGTATGTATGTATGTATGTATGTATGTATGTATGTATGTATGTATGTATGTATGTATGTATGTATGTATGTATGTATGTATGTATGTATGTATGTATGTATGTATGTATGTATGTATGTATGTATGTATGTATGTATGTATGTATGTATGTATGTATGTATGTATGTATGTATGTATGTATGTATGTATGTATGTATGTATGTATGTATGTATGTATGTATGTATGTATGTATGTATGTATGTATGTATGTATGTATGTATGTATGTATGTATGTATGTATGTATGTATGTATGTATGTATGTATGTATGTATGTATGTATGTATGTATGTATGTATGTATGTATGTATGTATGTATGTATGTATGTATGTATGTATGTATGTATGTATGTATGTATGTATGTATGTATGTATGTATGTATGTATGTATGTATGTATGTATGTATGTATGTATGTATGTATGTATGTATGTATGTATGTATGTATGTATGTATGTATGTATGTATGTATGTATGTATGTATGTATGTATGTATGTATGTATGTATGTATGTATGTATGTATGTATGTATGTATGTATGTATGTATGTATGTATGTATGTATGTATGTATGTATGTATGTATGTATGTATGTATGTATGTATGTATGTATGTATGTATGTATGTATGTATGTATGTATGTATGTATGTATGTATGTATGTATGTATGTATGTATGTATGTATGTATGTATGTATGTATGTATGTATGTATGTATGTATGTATGTATGTATGTATGTATGTATGTATGTATGTATGTATGTATGTATGTATGTATGTATGTATGTATGTATGTATGTATGTATGTATGTATGTATGTATGTATGTATGTATGTATGAATGTATGTATGAATGTATGTATGTATGTATGTATGTATGTATGTATGTATGTATGTATGTATGTATGTATGTATGTATGTATGTATGTATGTATGTATGTATGTATGTATGTATGTATGTATGTATGTATGTATGTATGTATGTATGTATGTATGTATGTATGTTCCGTATGGACTCGAAAACGGCTGGACCGATCTTGATGAAAATTTCAGAGAATATTCAGAATATCCTGGCGAGTAACACTGTCAAGTCAGATTTTTGATTTTCTGTCGGTGGGCGGAGGGGCGTGGCAAAATCAAATTTTTACATTCCACCAATAATGACATCTATATATAAAAAACGGATGGACCGATTTTGATGAAATTCATATCAAAGATAGTACTAACTGAGTACTCACTTTGTGCCAAATTTGAGCGTTATCGGACAAAGTATGGCAAAATGCCATGCAACTTTGTATTGAATTGAAAGTTATTTCAATAATGCAAAAAACGGCTATATGTATGTTCCTTATGGACGCGAAAATGGCTTGACCGATCTTGATGAAATTTTCAGGGAATATTCAGAATAATCCAGGGAGTAACACTGTGCAGTCAGATTTTTAATTTTTTGCGAGTGGGCGGAGGGGCGTGGCAAAATCGAATTTTTACATTTGCACCACTAATGACATCTTATATATATAAAAATGGATGTATGTATGTGTGTATGTATGTATGTTCCGTATGGACTCGAAAACGGCTAAACCGATCTTGATGAAATTTTCAGGGAATATTCAGAATAGTCCAGGGAGTAACACAGTATGGTCAGGTTTTTGATTTTTTGCGTGTGGGCGGAGGGGCGTGGCAAAATCGAATTTTTACATTGCACCACTAATGACATCTGTATATAAAAAACGGATAAACCGATTTTTATGAAATTTAAACCAAAGACAGTATTAACCGTGTACTTACTATATGCCAAATTAGAGCGCGATCGGACAAATGGGCGTAAAATGCCATGCTTTTTGTCTGTGTGCGGAAGGGTGGGCAAAATCGAATTTTTACATTGCACCATTAATGACATCTATATGGGGCATTCCATGCCAAATCACTCACTTTTAAACCCGACCCCTTTCGATTTATTTTATTTTTGGATATGTTTTAGTATTTATTAATTGCAACTCGGAGACCAATTTTCAGCCTTTTATTTCAAGATGGTGTTGAGTAATCAATTTTTCAAAATGGCTATTTTCTCAAAAAAATTAAAAAATTGAAATTTTTAATTAATTTTGACCATTAAAAAATATAGATATTTTAAAAAAAGTTGGACAACGTTTTGTTGGTATTTAAATGTAGTTTTAGAAAAAAAATATGAAAAAATTATTCGAAGTAATTATCACTTTTTTTTTGACGTTTAAAAATTAAAATCGATTTTTTGAAAAAGTCCGAAACCTTCGATTTTTTTGTAAAAAACTATAAAAATTCTACTCTTAATTACGCAACTTTTAAGCCATAACTCGAGATGTGATCACAATTTTTTCTATTTTTTTTTTTTAATTTTTAAAATTGCACCTTTAATTTTTTGGCTCTGATTTATTTTATATGGTGTTCCAAAAAAAATAAATTGGTAGATATTGACCCTAACTTACCCTAGATATATTCATTTCGAGGTAAAAATACGTCTTACAAAAATTTAGGACGACCGGAAATGGGTAAGGCGTTTTGCATGGTCCTTGAAGTCTAAAAAACGGATTACAAGGAAAAATATGATTTTTTTTCTGTTTTCGAAATTTTTTTGGTATTTTAAGTTAAGTTTTAATTCAAGTGATTAAAGAATTATGATGTGGAGTAAAATGCCTTTCTAATAAGGTACTAAAAACTAAAATCGGTTGAAAATCAGCCAAGTTATTACAACTTCCCCAGGCATCTAACGTATGGCAGACCACTTGATTAAGCAATACAATCCGATTTTTGAAATTCATTGAAATTTTCGATTGTAATAACAGTTTTTTATTCTTCAAGTTCAAATGTATTTAGATAACAAGTATTTTTCATATTGTGTTTTTCTAACATGTTTTAAATTAATGCTAAAAATGCCTGCATTTTCAACACCCTTTTGAAATCTCGATTTAAAAAAAAAAAAATTTTTTTGTTTTAAAATTTGGAAAAATTAAAAAAATATTACACTAAAACATTAATAATGAAAAAATGTTATTACAGTAGAAAATTTCAATAAATTTAAAAAAGGGACTCGTATTCTTTAATCAAGTGGTATGACACACGCTAGATGCCTGGGGAAGTTGTAATAACTTGGCTGATTTTCAACCGATTTTAGTACCTAATTAGTACCTAATTAGTACCTAATTAGAAAGGCATTTTACTCCACATCATAATTCTGTAATCACTTGAATTAAAACTTAACTTAAAATACCAAAAAAATTGCGAAAACAGAAAAAAAATCATATTTTTCCTTGTAATCCGTTTTGTAAACTTCAAGGACCATGCTAAACGCCTTTCCCATGTCCGATCGTCCTAAATTATTGTCAGACGTATTTTACCTCGAAATGAATATATCTAGGGTAAGTTAGGGTCAATATCTACCAATTTATTTTTTTTGGAACACCATATAAAATAAATCAGAGCCAAAAAATTAAAGGTGCAATTTTAAAAATTAAAAAAAAATAGAAGGAATTGTGATCACATCTCGAATTATGGCTTAAAAGTTGCGTAATTAAGAGTAGAATTTTTATAGTTTTTTACAAAAAAATCGAAGGTTTCGGACTTTTTCAAAAAATCGATTTTAATTTTTAAACGTCAAAAAAAAGTGATAATTACTTCGAATAATTTTTTCATATTTTTTTTCTAAAACTACATTTAAATACCAACAAAACGTTGTCCAACTTTTTTTTAAATATCTGTATTTTTTAGTGGTCAAAATTAATTAAAAATTTCAATTTATAAAAAACGGATGGAACGATTTTGAAATTTAAACCAACGATAGTACTAACCAAGTACTAACTTTGTGCCAAATTAGAGCGTGATCGGACAAATGGGCATAAAATGCCATGCCCCTTTGTATTGAATTGAATGTTATTTCTGCATGCTTCGCAATATCGCAAAAAACTGTTGATTCGATTTTAATTAAATTTTCAGCACTGATTGTGGTAACCGAGTGCGGAACTATAGGCCATGTTATACTACGATTGGAAAAAGGGGCGTAAAATACCACGCCCCTTTGTACTGTACTGGATGTCGTCTGCCTGTACTGGATGTCGTCAATTTTGATCGCGGGATCAAAATTGCAACGCCTTTTGTACTATTCTGATTGAACAAAGAGACGCAACTTGGACAAAAAGGCGTAACTTGGCACGCCCCCCTTGTTTTATACTAAACGTTATATCTGCCTGTTTTAAAATCACGCAAAAACGCATAAACCGAATTTGTCACTACTGATAGAACTAACCGAAACTGTGGGTCATATGTGGAGCGCAATTCGAAAAAAGGGTATAAAATGTCAATCCCGTTTTTCATAAATAAAAACTTATTTCCTCCTCTTTCGCAATCACAAAAAACCGGCAAAACTGATATCAATGCAATTTGCAGCACAGATAGTACTAATCGAGGATGCAGCATGGAACTTCAGACTATCACGATTCAATAAAAATGCGTTAAATGACATGCCCCTTTGTACTATACTTAACGTTATGTCTGTCTGTTTCGAAATCACGCAAAAACGGCTGAACCGATTTTGTTGAGATTTCTCTATAGATAGTGCTAACCAAGGGTGGAACCAAAGGTTACTAGCTGGACCCGGACCCGTGCTTTAATTTTGTCCTACACTATATTTAAATTATGTTGATATATAAAACAGTTTTTTTCTTAGGGCCAGCAACGCGGACCGGGTATAGCTAGTAAAAAATAAAAGAAATGTATGGGAACCACATTAAGGGTTAAAGATACATTGTAGGTATATTTGCAAAAAATGTTGGAAATAATAAAATAATAGAGGTCGGTCATACATTTGGCCCCGCTAGGGGCACTTTAGGGTAAGTTAGAATGGTATGATCAAATTTTTTAAAAATGGTTTGTATGGGAGCCCCCTTAGGAAGTGGAAATAGGGGTAAGGTATGTTCAAAAAAAATTTTGGGGGCAGAAAATTATTGGAGGTCGGTCTCACATTGCACCCCTCCAGGGGCGTTTCTAGGGGAGTTTTGGGACTTTTTGAGGATTTTTACCTCTTTACGCCCAACTTTGACCCCAATGAGGGGCCATATGGCCCCTCCCCACCGCCCACATTTTTTAGCTCGTGCTTTCTTTTTCGAACCTAAAAAAATTAGTGGGTATCGCGGATCGAAATCGAAAACTGGTTAGCTATCCCACGCCTAATAGTGCAAATTGAAGAACCGTTTTTTGTGTTCCAAAGATAAAAAAAAAAATTTTCCATAGATATCCCACTCGCATCCCACTAAGCGACCCCACAGCTCGCCTAAGCTTTCTTTTGAATCAAAAAAAAAAAAAAAAAAGGGCCCAATTTGAGGAAAAAGTCAAAAAAGTTTTGGATTTTTAAGAAAAAAAATCAAAAATTTTTTTTTTATTTTTTTTAAATTTTTTTTCGAAAGACTGAAGAAATAGCTATCTAAACTCTTTGGGACACATTTTGCTAAAAACAATAGGTAAGAAGTTACATGGATGAGAATCAACACCTCTTTGGCCAAAATGTCAAATTTCGACCCCCTCTAACTCAGAGAGTTCTTGACCGATCTCGTTGAAAAATTGTGTCTGAACTACAATCTAATAAGACTAACCCTGGTGCAAATTTCATCCCGGAAGACATCGGTTTCAAAAGTTGTGTTAGTTGACACGAAAACCCCCATATATGTATATAAGTTTTATCCAGTGTTGGCTACCGTTACCCTTTCAATACCGTTACCGATTAAAAACCCTTTAATTTTGACTACCGTTACCGTTACCAATACCGAAATAAAAATATTTAAATACCGTTACCGATAAAAAACCATTACCTTTATTCGGATTCTTACCGGTATTATATCGGTTTTATTTCGGTTGTCATAAAATACTGATAAAAACAAAGTAAAATATTTTTAATCTACTATTTGCATTGTTATATGGACAAAAAACAATTAGGAAATCGGCCCAACCAATGTCACATTCGCAATTAACTAAATCTTGACAAAGAATATATATCATTGAAAATTTGATAGATCGCCACAAAACTGGACTTAGGTACCCCGATTAACTTTATATTATGCACACGGATACTCTATGGAGCAATTTGGATATTTGCATTTAGAGTTTTAAAAAAAATTAAAAACTCGCGATTTTATTAGCGTTTTAAATTTTTCAAAAAATGAGAAAAATGCAAAATGTAGTCAACTTTGAAGAGCTATATTTCCTAAAGTACATATCTGATTTCAATTCTGTTCAGCGCATTCGAAAGGTAAACTCGTCTTCTTTATAATTAACTAGCTAACTCGCCCGGTACTTCGTTACCGGTTAGCTGTAAAAAAAAAAAAATATTACTTCAAATTCTTAATAATTTTTCTTTAAACAAAAAAATGTTAGTTTCGACCTTTAATATATTATATTTTGAGTAGATTTAAAGTTGAAAAAAATTTTATTTTGGCGAAACGATCCCATAGTTCAAACTTTAAGTTTCAAGGAACATTAGTGCATAAGGAACAATATGTACCAAATTGAAGCGAAAATTCAAAAATTGATTTTCCCAGAATGTAATTTTCGCGAGTGGATCGTAAAGTACCAATTTTAAGTATCTCTACTTTCTCCCTTTTTCCCCATTAGAAGCAGAATTTTCATAAAAGTACTTACTTTAAAATGTTATTTCCGCGAAAGGATCGTACAGTCCAAATTTCAAGTATTTAGGACCATTAATGCAGCAGATACAAAATTGCCCTACTTTCCCCATTTTCCCCCTTAGAAGCTACTAAAAAAGTGCTTCTTCCAGAATGTTATTTCCGCTAGAGGATCGTACAGTACAAACTTCAAGTATCTAGAACCATTAGTTCAGCAGATACAAAACAGTTAAAAATTCAAGTATCTAGGACCATTAGTTCAGCAGATACAAAATTGCCCTACTTATCCCCCATTTCCACCTATAAAACAAAATTTTCAAAAAAGTACTTCTTTCAGAATGTTTTTTTCGCGAGAGGATCGTACACTCCAAATTTCAAGTATCTAGGACCGTTAGTTCAGCAGATACAAAATTGCCCTAATTTCCCCCTTTTTCCCCGTGGAAGCGAAATTTTCAAAAAAGTACTTCCATTAGAATGTTGTTTCCGCAAGAGGATTCAAATTTCAAGTTTACCCTACTTTCCCTCTTTCTCCCCTATAGAAGCAGATTTTTCCAAAAAAGTACTTCTTCTAGAATGTTATTCCCGCGAGAGGATCGTACAGTCCAAACTTCAATATCTAGGACCATTAGTTCAGCAGATACAAAATTGCCCTTCTTTCCCCCCTTTAAAAAGTAATTTTCAAAAAAGTACTTCTTTCAATATGTTATTCCGCGAGATTATCCTATATTGCAAATGTCATGTTTTTAAGACCATTAGTTTAAAATTTACCAAATTGCCCTATTTTCACCCTCTTGGCCCTCCTTAAAACCAAAATTTTCAAAAAGTGTATTTTTCAAAAAATTATTTCCGCGAGAGGATCAAAACTTAAAGTTTTAGTTCAGAAGATACAAAATTGCCCTATTTTCCACAGGATTATAGAGTCCAAATTTCAAGTTTCTAAAACTATTAGTTCAAAAGATACAAAATCCCCAAAGGGCCCTACTTCCCCTTTTTCCCCCTTAGAAGTAAAATTTTTAAAAAAAAGTTCTTTAAGTATGTTATTTTTGCGAATGGATCGTTCAGTTCAAATTTCAAGAATCTAGGACCATTAGTTCAGCAGATTCAAAATTGCACTTCTTTCCCCATTTTTCCCACAGAATTTTGAAAAGTACTTTCTTAAGAATGTTATTTCCGCGAGAGGATCGTTCAGCCAAATTTCAAGTATCTAGAACCATTAGTTCAGCAGATACAAAATTGCCGTACCTTCCCCGTTTTCCCCCTTGAAATCGGAATTTTCAAAAAAAGTACTTCTTTCAGAATGTTAATTCCAAGAGAGAGGTTCGTGCAGTCTAAATTTCAAGTATCTAGAACTATTAGTTCAGCAGATACAAAATTGCCCTACTTTCCGCCTTTTCCCCCTTAGAAGCGGAACTTTTTCCGCAAGAGAATCGTACAGTTCAAACTTTAAGTACCTAGGATCATAAGTTCAGCAGATACAGAATTGGCCTACTTTCCACCTTTTCCCTCTTTAGAAGGAGAACTTTCAAAAAAGTACTTCTTCTAGAATGTTCTTTCCGCGAGAGGATCGTACAGTCCAAACTTCAAGTATGTAGGACTATTAGTTAAGCAGATTCAAAATTGCCCTACTTTCTCCCTTTTCCCCCCGTGGAAGCAGAATTTAAAAAAATACTTCTTTTAGAATGTTATATCCGCGAGAGGATCGTACAGTTAAATTTTAAGTATCGAGGACCATTAGTTCAGCAGATACAAAATTGCCCTACCTTCCTCTTTTTCCCCCTTAAAAGTAGAGTTTTCAAAAAGTACTTCCTTGAAAATGTTATTTCCGCGAGAGGATCGTACAGTCGAAATTTCAAGTATATAGGACCATTATTTCAGCAGATACAAAATGCCCTACTTTTCCCCTTTTGCCCACTCAAAACCGGAATATTTAAAAAAGTACTTCTTTCAGAATGTTATTTTCGCGAAAAGATCGTACAGTTCAAATTTCAAGTCTGCCGGACCATTAGTTCAGCAGATACAAAATTGCCCACTTAGAGGCGGAATTTTCCCAAAAGTCCTTCATTCGAATTTTATTTCCGCGAGAGGATTGTGCAGTCCAATTTTCAAGTATCTAGGACTATTTGTTCAGCAGATACAAAATTGGCCTACTTTCCCCCTTTTTCCCCCTTAAAGAAGAATTTTTAAAAAAGTATTTCTTTCCGAATGTTATTTCCGCGGGATCGTACAGTCCAATTTTCAAGTATTTAGGACCATTAGTTCAGCAGATTCAAAATTGCTCTATTTTCCCCTCTTTTTCCCCTTAAGAGAGGAATTTTTAAAAAAGTATTCCTTTCCGAATGTTATTTCCGTGGGAGGATCGTACAGTCCAATTTTCAAGTATCTAGGACCATTACTTTAGCATATACAAAATAGCACTACTTTCCCCCTTTCTCCCCCTTAAAAGCGAAATTTTCAAAAAAGTACTTCTTTTAGAATGTTATTGCCGCGATATGATCCCATATTCCAAATGTCATGTTTCTAAGACCATTAATTTAAAGTATAGCAAATTGCCCTATTTTTCCCCTATTGGGCCTCCTTAAAAGCAAAATTCTCAAAAAAATATATTTTTCAAAAAATAATTTTCGCGAGAGCATCCAGATTCAAAATTTCAAGTTTGTTCAGAAGATACAAAATTGCCCTATTAAACCCCCTCTACCCACCACCCCACCCTTATAAAAGGATTTTTCAAAATATTACTTCTTAAAAATGTTTTTGCCGCGAGAGTAGAGTTAAAATTTCAAGTTTTTGGGACCATTCGTTTAGCAGATACGAAATTGCCCTACTTTCCCCCTTTTTCCCCGTAGAAGCATAATTTTTAAAAAAGTTTTTCTTTAACAATGTTATTTCCGCGAGAGGATCGTACAGTTGAAATTTCAAGTATCTAGGACCATGAGTTCAGCAGATTCAAAATTACCCCACGCACCCCCTTTTTCCCAAGGAATTTTCAAAAATACTTCCTTTGGAATATTATTTCCGCGAGAGGATTGTACAGTTCAAATTTCAAGTATCTAGGACCATTAGTTCTGCAGATACAAAATTGCCCTACTTTCCCCCTTTTCCCCGTAGAAGCGGATTTTTTGAAAAGTTCTTCTTTAAGAATGTTATTTTCGCGAAAGGATCGTACAGTTTAAATTTCAAGTATTAAGGACCATTAGTTCAGCAGATTCAAAATTGCCCTGCTTTCCCGATTTCCCCCCAGAATTTTGAAAAAGTACTTCCTTTAGAATGTTATTTCCGCGAGAGGTTCGTTCACTCCAAATTTCAAGTATCTAGGATCTTATTTTCAGCAGATACAAAATTGCCCTACCTTCCTCTTTTTCCCCCTTTAAAGCGGAATTTTCAAAAAAGTACTTTTTTTAGAATGTTATGTCTGCGAGAGTATCGTGCAGTCCTATTTGTTCAGCAGATACAAACCAGAATTTTCAAAAAGTACTTCTTTCAGAAAGTTATTTCCGCGAGAGGATCGTACAGCCCAAATTTCAAATTACCCTACTTTCCCCTTTTTCCCCCTTAGATGCGAAATTTTCAAAATAGAACTTTCTTCACAATGTTATTTCCGCGAAGGATCCCATAGTCAAAATTTTTAAGTTTCTGGGAAAATTAGTTCAGAACATACAAAGTGTACCAAATTGTCCTATTATCCCCCTTTTTACCACCCTAGAAGCGGACTTGAAAAAAAAAAAAAAAATTGTTTCGGAATTTTTTTTCCGCGAGAGGTTCTTATAGTCCAAACTTTAAGTTTCTAGGACCATTAGGTCAGAGAAAAGAAAATGTACCAAATTGCCCAATTTTCCCCCTTTTCGCCTTCTTAGAAGTGCCTTTTTAAAAAAGTACTTTCTTCAGGATATTATTTCCGCGAAAGGATCCTATAGTCCAAATTTCAGGTTTCTGGGACCATTAGTTCACAATATAGAAAATGTTCAAAATCGTCCTATTTCCCCCCCAAATTTGAATGAAAAATTTTCAAAAAATACTTTCTTCAGAACATAATTTCCGCGAGAGGATCATATAGTGCAAATTTTTAAGTTTCTAGGACCATTAGTTTAGAAGATACAAAATGTACCAAATTATCCTACTTTCCCCCTTTCAACCCAATAGAATCAGAATTAAAAAAAAAATTGTTTCAGAATGTTTTTTCCGTTAGTGGATCTTATAGTCCAAACTTTAAGTTTCTAGGACCATTAGGTCAGAAGATAGAACATATACCAAATTGCCCTTTTTTCCCCATTTCCCATTCTTATTTTTTTTTTTTTTAAATACTTTCTTTAGAGTATTATTTCCGCGTGAGGATCCTATAGTCCAAATTTTAGGTTACTGGGGCCATTAGTTCAGAAGATCGAAATGTTTAAAATTGTCCTATTTCCCCCTAAATTTAAGTGATTAAATCAATAAATTCCCAAAAATTTAAAAATAAATGAGATAAAAAAATTGAGTTAAAAATTTGAGTCAAAAAATTAAGCGAAAAATATTTTGAGTAAAAAAAATTAAGTAAAAAAAAATTTGGGTGAAAACACCTTCTAAGTAAAAAATTTAATTAAAAAAAAATAGTAAAAAAACTGCAGAATAAAATACAATTGAGTGAAAAAAATTTTTGTGAAAACAAATTTTTTTGAGTGAAAAAAAATTTGAGTAAAAAAAAATTTTGAGTGAAAAAAAATTTTGAGTAAAAAAAATTTTGAGTAAAAAAAATTTTGAGTAAAAAAAATTTTGAGTGAAAAAAAAATTTTGAGTGAAAAAAAAATTTTGAGTGAAAAAAAAATTTTGAGTGAAAAAAAATTTTGAGTGAAAAAATTTTAGTAAAAAAAATTTTTTTCCCCGAGAGGATACTATAGTTCAAATATCCAGTTTCTAGGACCATTAGTTCAAAATTCACCAAATTGCCCTATTTTCCCTCTTTTTGTCCCCCTTAAAACCGGAATTTTCAAAAAAGTACTTTTTTCAAAATGTTATTTCCGCGAGAGTATCCTATATTCAAAATTTCAAGATTGTAGGACCATTAGTTCAGAAGATACAAAATGTACCAACTTGCCCTATTTTCCCCCTCCCCCCCCCCCCCCCCCACCTTAGAAACGGAATTTTCAAAATATTACTTTTTCCAAAATGTTATTTCCGCGAGAGGGTGCTAGACTTAAAATTTCAAGTTTCTGGGACCATTTGTTTAGAATATAAAAAATGTACCAATTTGCCCTATTTTCCCCCTTTTCCCCCCTTGGAGGCGGAATTTTCAAAAAAAAAAAAATTCCGAAATTTTATTTCCGCGAGAGGATCCTAGAGTTCAAATTTGAAGTTTCTAGGACTATTAGTTCAAAAGATACAAAATCCCCCAAAGGGCCCTATTTTCCCCCTTTTGCCCCCCTTAGAATCGGAATTTCCAAAAATCCCTTCTTAGTGGGTGGTTTTGTCGGGAGCCGAACCTACATTCCAAATTTCAAGTCTCTAGCTTCAGCGGTTTGGGCTGGGCGATGATTATTGCCAATCAGTCAGTCAGTCAGTCAATCAGTCAGTCAGTCACCACACTCTTTTATATATATAGATTAAAGGTGTCCTAAGTACTAAGGTAATTTTTCAAAATCACTTTTTAATACGTGGTAGGGTCCTAAATTGTAGTTTTGTATCTAAAAATGAGTGACCCAAAATTTGGAGACAATCGGATAAAAATAACTCGTGCCGAAAATGGATTGAAGTTTTGGGACACTCTTATTTGATGAAAAAACACGTTTTTTCTAGTTTTGTGAAAAATATTGGTATATGCTATTTTTTGTTAATTTTTTTGTTAAGTAATATGAAAATGGTAATAAATTACCTTTCCAAAAAGCTTAAAGGAATTCAAATCGGATGAAAAGTAAGCATTTTACGCATACATGCCCCAGACCATTGCATGGTTTTTAAAGCCAAAATTTGAAAATTTTCAAAATTTTTAGACAAAAAAATAAAAAAAATTAAATTTTACTTTATAATTATATTAAATACATGTTATAGATAAAAACTAACAGATATGGTAGTCTAACTTTTTTTTCATTTGGCGTTGGTAGTGATATAATTTCCGCGGATTCCAAAGAAAATGAGTTTTTCTAAAATAATTTAGCAAATATGGGAAACAATTTTCTGTATTGTATTATACGAAGTGAAATACATAAATTCTGTAAATTTTTTGAGAATTCGGGCATCTTTAACCCCTTTTCGTCGAGGTGAAATGACAAATTTGAGACGTTATACATTTCTATAATACGAAATATCTGCATATATCCGATTCTCAAAAGTTACAGAATTTACGTTTTACACTTCGATCCGAACAATAGAGCACAAATTTTCAAAAATTTGCTTAATTATTGTTGAAAAACGCATTTTATTTGGAATCCGCGGAAATTTTATCACTACCCGCGCCAAATAAAAAAAAAAGCTTGACTACCATATCTACCATTTTTAATCTTAAACATGTTTTCAATTTGATCATAAAGTAAAATTAAATTTTTACTATTTTTTTGTCTAAAAATTTTGAAGATTTTGAAATTCTGTCTCTAAAAACCATACAATGGTCTGGGGCATGTATGCGATAAATGCTTATTTTTCATCCGATTTTAATTTTATTAGTCGTTTTGAAAAGGTAATTTAGTACCATTATCATATTATTTCACAAAAAATTTAACAAAAAATACCAAATACCAATGTTTTTCCAAAAACTAGAAAAAAACGAGTTTTTCGTTCTTATAAGAATGCCCCAAAACTTCAATCCATTTTCGGCACGAGTTATTTTTAGCCGATTGTTCCCAAATTTTGGCTCACTCATTTTTAGATACTAAAGAACAATATAGGACCCTACCAGGTATAAAAAGGTGATTTTCGTTTTTAAGGACACCTCTAATATAGATACTAGCTAACTCCCCCGGTACTTCGTTACCGGTTAGCTGTAAGAAAAAAAACAACTTTATTACTTCAAATTCTTATTAATTTTTAATTAAACATAAAAATTGTTAGTTTCAACCTTTAAAATATTATATTTTGAGTAGATTTAAAGTTGCAAAAAATTTTATTTAGTTCAAACTTTAAGTTTCAAGGAACATTAGTGCATAAGGAACAATATGTACCAAATTGAAGCGAAAATTCAAAAATTTATTTTCCCAGAATGTAATTACCGCGAGTGGATCGTAAAGTACCAATTTTAAGTATCTCTACTTTCTCCCTTTTTCCCCATTAGAAGCAGAATTTTCATAAAAGTACTTATTTTAGAATGTTATTTCCGTG
Source organism: Pegoplata infirma (assembly GCA_963921195.1). Taxonomy (NCBI): domain Eukaryota; kingdom Metazoa; phylum Arthropoda; class Insecta; order Diptera; family Anthomyiidae; genus Pegoplata; species Pegoplata infirma. Next base: position 105,771,598 of record OY992537.1, read on the forward strand.
AAAGAATCGTACAGTCCAAATTTCAAGTATTTAGGACCATTAATTCAGCAGATTCAAAATTGCGCTACTTTCCCCATTTCCCCCTTAGAAGCAGAATTTACTAAAAAAAGTGCTTCTTCCAGAATGTTATTTCCGCTAGAGGATCGTACAGTCCAAACTTCAAGTATCTAGAACCATGAGTTCAGCAGATACAAAACAGTTCAAAATTCAAGTATCTAGGAGCATTAGTTCAGCAGATACAAAATTGCCCTACTTTTCCCCCTTTTCCACCTATAAAACAAAATTTTCAAAAAAGTACTTCTTTCAGAATGTTTTTTTCCGCGAGATGATCGTACACTCCAAATTTCAAGTATCTAGGACCGTTAGTTCAGCAGATACAAAATTTCCCTAATTTCCCCCTTTTTCCCCGTAGAAGCGAAATTTTCAAAAAAGTACTTCCATTAGAATGTGGTTTCCGCAAGAGGATTCAAATTTCAAATTTGCCCTACTTTCCCTCTTTTTCCCCCTATAGAAGCAGATTTTTCCAAAAAAGTACTTCCTCCAGAATGTTATTTCCGCGAGAGGATCGTACAGTCCAACTTCAATATCTAGGACCGTTATTTCAGCAGATACAAAATTGCACTTCTTTTCCCCTTTAAAAAGTAACTTTCAAAAAAGTACTTCTTTCAATATGTTATTCCGCGAGATGATCCTATATTGCAAATGTCATGTTTTTAAGACCATTAGTTAAAAATTTACCAAATTGCCCTATTTTGCCCCTCTTGGACCTCCCTAAAACCAAAATTTTCAAAAAGTGTATTTTTCAAAAAATTATTTCCGCGAGAGTTTTAGTTCAGAAGATACAAAATTGCCCTATTTTCCCCCTTCTACTTTTTTCAAGATGTTTGTTTTGCGAGATGATGCTAGAGTTCAAATTTCAAGTTTCTGGAACCATTTGTTTAAAAGATAAATAATGTACCGATTTTCCCTATTTCCCCCCCCCCCCTTTCCCACCGTGGAGGACGAATTTTTCAAACAATATTTTTTTCGGAATGTTGTTTCCGCGAGAGGATCCTAAAGACCAAACTTCACGTTTCTGGGACCATTTGTTCAGAAGATAAAAAATTCACCGATTTTCCCTTTTTTCCCACCCTTGAAGGCGGATTTTTCAAAAAATTTTGTATTCCGCATGTTAATTCTGCGAGAGGATCCTAGAATCCAAATTTCAAGTTTCTGGGACCATTTGTTTAGAAGATAAAAAATGTACCAATTTGCTCTATTTTCCCCACCTTGGAGGCGGAATTTTCAAAAAAATATTTTTTTAGTTTTTTTTTTCGCGAGAGGATTATAGAGTCCAAATTTCAAGTTTCTTAAACTATTAGTTCAAAAGATACAAAATCCCCCAAACTGCCCTACTTTCCCCTTTTTCCCCCTTAGAAGTGGAATTTTTAAAAAAGTTCTTTAAGTATGTTATTTTTGCGAAAGGATCGTTCAGTTCAAATTTCAAGAATCTAGGACCATTAGTTCAGCAGATTCAAAATTGCCCTTCTTTCCCCCTTTTTCCCCCAGAATTTTGAAAAGTACTTTCTTTCCGAATGTTATTTCCGCGGGAGGATCGTACAATCCAATTTTCAAGTATCTAGGACCATTAGTTCAGCAGATTCAAAATTGCTCTATTTTCCATTCTTTTTCCCCTCAAAAGAGGAATTTTTAAAAAAGTATTCCTTTCCGAATGTTATTTCCGTGGGAGGATCGTACAGTCCAATTTTCAAGTATCTAGGACCATTACTTTGGCATATACAAAATTGCACTACTTTACCCCTTTCTCCCCCTTAAAAGCGAAATTTTCAAAACAGTTCTTCTTTTAGAATGATATTGCCGCGATATGATCCCATATTCCAAATGTCATGTTTCTAAGACCATTAATTTAAAGTTTAGCAAATTGCCCTATTTTCCCTCTTTTGGGCCTCCTTAAAACCAAAATTCTCAAAAAAAATATATTTTTCAAAAAATAATTTCCTCGAGAGCATCCAGATTCAAAATTTCAAGTTTGTTCAGAAGATACAAAATTGCCCTATTAAACCCCTTCTATCCACCACCCCACCCTTATAAAAGGATTTTTCAAAATATTACTTTTTACAAAATGTTTTTTCCGCGAGAGTAGAGTTAAAATTTCAAGTTTTTCTTTCCCCATTTTCCCCCTTTTAAAACTAATTTGCAAAAATGTACTTCTTTTAGAATGTTATTTTCGGGATAGGATTGTACAGTTCAAATTTTTAGTATCTGGGACCATTAGTTCAGCAGATACAAAATTGCCCTACTTTCCCCCCTTTTCCCCGTAGAAGCATAATTTTTAAAAAAGTTTTTCTTTAACAATGTTATTTCCGCGAGAGGATCGTACAGTTGAAATTTCAAGTATCTAGGACCATGAGTTCAGCAGATTCAAAATTACCCCACTCACCCCCTTTTTCCCCCGGAATTTTCAAAAAGAACTTCCTTTAGAATATTATTTCCGCGAGAGGATTGTACAGTTCAAATTTCAAGTATCTAGGACCATTAGTTCAGCAGATACAAAATTGCCCTACTTTCCCCTTTTTCCCCGTCGAAGCGGATTTTTTGAAAAGTTCTTCTTTAAGAATGTTATTTTCGCGAAAGGATCGTACAGTTTAAATTTCAAGTATTAAGGTCCATTAGTTCAGCAGATTCAAAATTGCCCTACTTTCCCGATTTCCCCCCAGAATTTTAAAAAAGTACTTCCTTTAGAATGTTATTTCCGCGAGAGGTTCGTTCACTCCAAATTTCAAGTATCTAGGACCACATTTTCAGCAGATACAAAATTGCCCTACCATCCTCTTTTTCCCCCTTTAAAGCGGAATTTTCAAAAAAGTACTTTTTTCAGAATGTTATTTCCGCGAGAGGATCGTGCAGTCCTATTTGTTTAGCAGATACAAACTGCAAATTTCAAAAAGTACTTTTTTCAGAAAGTTATTTCCGCGAGAGGATCGTACAGCCCAAATTTCAAGGATCTACGACCATTAGCTCAGCAGACACAAAATTACCCTACTTTCCCCTTTTTCCCCCTTAGAAGCGAAATTTTCAAAATAAAACTTTCTTCACAATGTTATGAAGGATCCCATAGTAAAAATTTTTAAGTTTCTAGGAAAATTAGTTCAGAACATACAAAGTGTTCCAAATTGTCCTATTATTCCCCTTTTTACCACCCTAGAAGCGGAATTGAAAAAAACTTTGTTTCGGAATGTTTTTTCCGCGGATCTTATAGTCCAAACTTTAAGTTTTTAGGACCATTAGGTCCGGGAAAAGAAAATGTACCAAATTGCCCAATTTTCCCCCTTTTCCCCTTCTTAGAAGTGCCTTTTTAAAAAAGTACTTTCTTCAGAATATTATTTCCGCGAGAGGATCCTATAGTCCAAATTTTATGTTACTGGGGCCATTAGTTCAGAAGATCGAAATGTTTAAAATTGTCCTATTTCCCCCTAAATTTAAGTGATTAAATCAATAAATTCCCAAAAATTAAAAAATAAATGAGAAAAAAAAATTGAGAAAAAAGTTTGAGTCAAAAAATTAAGCGAAAAATATTTTGAGTAAAAAAAATTTGGGTGAAAACACCTTCTAAGTAAAAAATTTAAGTAAAAAAAATGAGTAAAAAAACTGAAGAATAAAATACAATTGAGTGAAAAAAATTTTTATTAAAAAAAATTGAGTAAAAAAAATTTTGAGTAAAAAAAAATTTTGAGTAAAAAAAAAAATTGTAAAAAAAAAAATTTTTGAGTGAAAAAAAATTTTGAGTAAAAAAAAAATTTGAGTGAAAAAAAATTTGTAAAAAAAAATTTTGAGTGAAAAAAAATTTTTAGTAAAAAAAAATTTTGAGTGAAAAAAAATTTGTAGAAAAAAAAATTTGTAAAAAAAAAAAATTTTTAAAAAAAAATTTTGAGTGAAAAAAAATTTTGAGTGAAAAAAAATTTTGAGTGAAAAAAAATTTTAGTAAAAAAATGTTTTTTCCCCGAGAGGATACTATAGTTCAAATATCTAGTTTCTAGGACCATTAGTTCAAAATTCACCAAATTGCCCTATTTTCCCCTTTTTTGTCCCCCTTGAAACCGGAATTTTCAAGAAAGTACTTTTTTCAAAATGTTATTTCCGCGAGAGTATCCTATATTCAAAATTTCAAAATTGTAGGACCATTAGTTCAGAAGATACAAAATGTACCAACTTGCCCTATTTTCCCCCTCCCCCCACCTTAGAAACGGAATCTTCAAAATATTACTTTTTCCAAAATGTTATTTCCGCGAGAGGGTCCTAGACTTCAAATTTCAAGTTTTTGGGACCATTTGTTTAGAATATAAAAAATGTACCAATTTGCCCTATTTTCCCCTTTTCCCCCCCTTGGAGGCAGAATTTTCAAAAAAAAAAAATTCCGAAATTTTATTTCCGCGAGAGGATCCTAGAGTTCAAATTTGAAGTTTCTAGGACTATTAGTTCAAAAGATACAAAATCCCCCAAAGGGCCCTATTTTCCCCCTTTTGCCCCCCTTAGAATAGGAATTTCCAAAAATCCCTTCTTAGTGGGTGGTTTTGTCGGGAGCCGAACCTACATTCCAAATTTCAAGTCTCTAGCTTCAGCGGTTTGGGCTGGGCGATGATTATTGCCAATCAGTCAGTCAGTCAGTCAGTCAGTCAGTCAGTCACCACACTCTTTTATATATATAGATTTTTTAAAGAAAAAATTAGATCTAAAAATGCAGTTTTAAGACAAATGCAATTTTGAAATGCATTTTTCAGAACTTACTACATCTTCGATTTTTAAAAAACCAACATTTTTGAAAATATTGAAGTTTTTACATTAAATATAGCTAACAAATACCTTGGGACACACATTCGTGCTATTTTTAACGATTTATGAAAAATATCTTACTAAATCTATATATATAAAAGAGTTGGGTGAGTGAGTGAGTGACTGACTGACTGACTGACTGATTCATCATCGCCCAGCCCAAACCGCTGAAGCTAGAGACTTGAAATTTGGACTGTAGGTTCACCTCCCAGAATATAGATCCACTAAGGCTGGATTTTTGCCAATGTTGATTCTAAGGGGGTAAAAAGGGTAAAAAACTGTACTTTTGGTACTTTTTATATCTCCCGAAATAATGGTCATAGAGACTTGAAATTTGGACTGTATGTTCACCTCCCGGAACATAGATCCACTAAGGCTGGACTTTTGCCAATGTTGATTCTAAGGGGGTAAAAAGGGTAAAAAACTGTACTTTTGGTACTTTTTATATCACATGAAATAATGGTCACAGAGACTTGAAATTTGGACTGTATGTTCACATCTTGGAATATAGGTCCAGTAAGGCTGGATTTTTGCCAGTGTTGATTCTAAGGGGGTAAAAAGGGTAAAAAACTGTACTTTTGGTACTTTTTATATCTCCTGAAATAATGGTCATAGAGACTTGAAATTTGGACTGTATGTTCACCTCACGGAATAAAGATCCCCTAAAACTGGATTTTTGCCAATGTTGATTCTAAGAGGGTAAAAAGGGTAAAAAACTGTACTTTTGGTACCTTTTATATTTCCTTAAATAATGGTCCTAGAAACCTAAAATTTGGAATGTAGGTTACCCTCCCGGAATATAGATCCACTAAGGCTGAAGTTTTGCCAATGTTGATTTTAAGGGGGTAAAAAGGGTAAAAAACTGTACTTTTGGTACTTTTTATATTTCCTTAAATAATGATCCTAGAAACTTGAAATTGGAATGTAGATTCACCTCCCGGAAAATATGTTCACTGGGGCTGGGTTTTTGCCAATGTTGATTCTAAAGGGTTAAAATGGGTAAAAAGGGTAAAATACTGTACTTTTGGTACCTTTTATATTTCCTTAAATAATAGTCATAGAAACTTGAAATTTGCAATGTAGGTTCACCTGTCGAGAAAAAGATCCACTAAGGCTGGGTTTTTGGCCAACGCTGATTCTACGGGTGTAAAATGGGTAAAAAAGTGTACTTTTGGTACTTTTTTTATTTACTGAAATAATGGTCATACAAACTTGAAATTTGGAATGTAGGATCCTTTGCTAAAAAAAAACCATACGGAAATGGTACTTTTTGAAAATTTTGATTCTAAAGGGGATAAAAGCGGTAAAAAGTGTACTTTTGGTACTTTTTTTTATTTCTTAAAATTATGGTCATAGAAACTTGAAATTTGGATTGTAGGATCCTTCGGTGAAAAAAACCTTTTGGAAAAAGTACTTTTTGGAAAATGCGTTTCTTAGGGGAACCTTTTATAAAAAGTGCCTTTTATAAAAAGGACCTTTTATAAAAAGTACCTTTTATAAAAAGTACCTTTTATAAAAAGTACCTTTTATAAAAAGTACTTTTTATAAAAAGTACCTTTTATAAAAAGTACCTTTTATAAAAAGTACCTTTTATAAAAAGTACCTTTTATAAAAAGTACCTTTTATAAAAAGTACCTTTTATAAAAAGTACCTTTTATAAAAAGTACCTTTTATAAAAAGTACCTTTTATAAAAAGTACCTTTTATAAAAAGTACCTTTTATAAAAAGTACCTTTTATAAAAAGTACCTTTTATAAAAAGTACCTTTTATAAAAAGTACCTTTTATAAAAAGTACCTTTTATAAAAAGTACCTTTTATAAAAAGTACCTTTTATAAAAAGTACCTTTTATAAAAAGTACCTTTTATAAAAAGTACCTTTTATAAAAAGTACCTTTTATAAAAAGTACCTTTTATAAAAAGTACCTTTTATAAAAAGTACCTTTTATAAAAAGTACCTTTTATAAAAAGTACCTTTTATAAAAAGTACCTTTTATAAAAAGTACCTTTTATAAAAAGTACCTTTTATAAAAAGTACCTTTTATAAAAAGTACCTTTTATAAAAAGTACCTTTTATAAAAAGTACCTTTTATAAAAAGTACCTTTTATAAAAAGTACCTTTTATAAAAAGTACCTTTTATAAAAAGTACCTTTTATAAAAAGCACCTTTTATAAAAAGTACCTTTTATAAAAAGTACCTTTTATAAAAAGTACCTTTTATAAAAAGTACCTTTTATAAAAAGTAACTTTTATAAAAAGTACCTTTTATTAAAAGTACCTTTTATAAAAAGTACCTTTTATAAAAAGTACCTTTTATAAAAAGTACCTTTTATAAAAAGTACCTTTTACAAAAAGTACCTTTTATAAAAAGTATCTTTTAATAAAAGTACCTTTTATAAACTTACCTTTTGTAAAAATTACCTTTTGCAAAAAAAAAAACATTCTAGGAAAATTACTTTTTGAAAATTCCTTTTCTTAAGGGGTAAAATAGTACTTGTGGTACTTTTTATATATCCTGAAATAATGATCATAGAAACTTGATATTTGAAATGTAGGATCCTTAAGTGAAAACAAATTCTGGAAAAAGTAGTTTTTGAAATTTCCTTTTCTTAGGGGATGGAACGGGTAAAAATTTTAACTTTTGGTACGTTCTAATTTCCGGTAGTAATGGCCCTAGAATCTTGAAATTTGTAATGTAGGATCATTCGGTAAAAAAACTTTCTGGAAAAGATACTTTTTGGAAATTCCGCTTCTTAGTAGGGTTAAATGGCTAAAAAAGTGTACTTCCGGTAATTTTAACATTTTCTGACGTAATGTTTCTAGAAACTTAAAATTTTGGATGTAAAATTCTTCGGTGAAACCCTAAATTTTGGGAAAAGTACTTTTTGGAAATTTCGTCTCTTAACGGGGTTAAAAAGTATACTTTTTGTACTCTTAATATTTGCTGAAATAATATTCCTAGATAATTTCAATTTGTAATGTATCCTTCCTCATTCGGTAAAGAAAAAACATACTGGAAAAAGTACTTTTTGGAAATTCCGTTTCTATAATAGTTGTCTTAGAAGCTTGAATTTTGGAATGTGGGGTCCTTCGGTGAAAAAAACAATCTGCTATGCTAAAGTATTTTTAAAAGATTCCGTTTCTAGAGGTGTAGAAAAGTGTTTTTTATACTTCTTGAAATAATGATCCTAGGCAGTGAAAATTTAAATGCTGTATTCTTTAGTGAAAAAATATTTTGGAAAAAGCACTTTTTGGAAATTCTGTTTCTAAGAGTCGTTAAGGGCACAAAAAAGTGTAAGTTTGGTACTTCAGATATTTCATGAAATAATGGTTTAGAAAAAGAAGGTTTTTGGAAAATTTAATTTTAAGTGGAAAAGGTGGCAAAAATTTGCAGTATCCTCCAGCCGGAATAACACCGAAGAGATGGACAGGGTAAAAAGAGGTACCTAAATTGGTAGAAGTGGTGTAAAATGGTATTTTTATATCTATAAGATCAATACAATAACACTTTTTATTTCTGCAAGGCATATTATATGGATATGAATGAAACTTGCATGGAGATTGAATTGGAAATGAAATGGAGTAGAACGGGGAACGAAATGGAATAGAGCGGGGAACAATATAGAATGATACTTTTCACTAAAATTTTTCGTATTAAACTTTTTAACTCCATATTTTTTCTCTCTATATGTTTTTTTACCCAAATTTTTTTTCCAACTTCTTTATTCACTCAAGATCCAAAATCCCGATATAAGGGCTCGAAAATTGTCAAAATCTTTTTCACGGGAACATACATGACAACGTACCACCGAAATTATTCAAATTTTATTGCTTAAGTTATTCAATGAAATATTATTTTATAAAAGACTTAAACGTCCACAATTAAATAAAACAAAGACTACAAATGAGTAATTTTTTGAAATCGGTAGGGTAATCCTGATCCTTCTATTATCCGGTATTTAACATAACCGGTAACGAAGTTCCGGCGGGCGAGCTAGTTTTTCATATAAAAAGTTCAAAAAAATTTATTTTATCTAGTATTTTAAAATTTTGTATTATTGTAGAAATTTTTTCAAAAAGTATTCCACTTCAATAATCTTCATTAATAAAAGTAAGTATCGCATTTAACTGTCTTAAAAAGTTGTTTACAGATTTGACTGTGTTTTCTAAAATTATCAGTTTTAAAATAAGATTTTTTAAGGCAATGCATTTTAATTATAATTTTTAAGATGCATTTAGTTTACGTGATGCATTTAAGTTTCCGTAAATGTCTTTCTTGATTTTAAATCTGGGGTGCCTACTAAGTACTATATTTCGATGAAAATTAAAATCTTCACCGAAGCCGTTTTTGAAAATACCGCAGTCAAACGTCAAAAAATTTAAGCGAGATATCAAAAAATTACTCATGACTAGGGACAGGACCTTAATTCACTAAAAAACTATGTTTTAGGCGCCTAAAATATGCATTAAAAACTCTTAAAATATGCACTAAAAACTATACAAATAGGCACTTTAAATTATAAAAATTTGTGTAAAAATAGTGTGATTTCATTAATTCTTCTTTATTTTTTCTGTTCTTCGATGTGTTTTTCTTTCTTAAATTCCTCTTTATTTTTTCTGTTCTTCGATGTGTTTTTTTGTATTTTTCGATGTGTTTTTTCACTTTTCGATGTATTTTATCACATTTTTTCAAATTTTTTCTCTCAAAACATGCTCGAGATAAGCCGATTTAAGGACCAAAATTCCAGAGAGGATTGCCTCCGAAATTTAGCGGACGAATACTCTTATTTGTATATACTTTTTGGCGGTATTAATATCTCGTTATTTTGTTTTTACAGAAATCGCATCTTAAAAACTCTAATTGAAATGCATTGGCTTATATTAAAACTGATAATTTTAGAAACACAGTTAAATCTGTAAACAACTTTTTAAAACAGTTAAATGCGATACTTACTTTTATTAATGAAGATTATTGAATGGAATACTTTTTGAAAAAATTTCTACAATAATACAAAATTTTAAAATACTAAATAAAATAATTTTTTTTGAACTTTTTGTATGAAAAATTTAGTGAGATATTTTTCATAAAATCGTTAAAAATAGCACGAACACGTGTCCCAAAGTATTTGTTAGCTATATTTAATGAAAAAACTTCAATCTTTTCAAAAATGTTGGTTTTTTAAAAATCGAAGATGTAGTAAGTTCTGAAAAATGCATTTCAAAATTGCATTTGTCTTAAAACTGCATTTTTAGATCTAATTTTTTCTTTAAAAAATATTAATTATAAAGAAGACGAGTATACCTTTCGAATGCGCTGAACAGAACTGAAATCCGATATGTACTTTAGGAAATATAGCTCTTCAAAGTTGACTACATTTTGCATTTTTCTCATTTTTTGAAAAATTTAAAACGCTAATAAAATCGCGAGTTTTTAATTTTTTTTTAAACTCTAAATGCAAATATCCAAATTGCTCCATAGAGTATCCGTGTGCATAATATAAAGTTAATCGGAGAACCTAAGTCCAGATTTATTGCGTTTTCTATTGATTTCTCGTGTTTTCAATGATATATTTAAAGGTCCAACCAATGATCACATTCTCAATTCAAGAAAAGTGAGTGCCGCGTAATGTAAACATTTTGTAGTAGGATGATGAATGAAGAGACAAACCTGAATTGTATTTTAAAAATAACAGATTTTTTTTTGTACTTTTACTGACTATGGTTGCTAACTTCAAAATATTTTTTGTTCAAAACTTATTATTTTGTAATTTTACAAACACTTTTTGATGTAAATTTTTTATAATTTTTCTCTAATTAAAATTAAAAAATTTTTAATTTTATTGAAAAACAAACGGCATAACAAAAAAAAAAAAAATTGCCGCTTTAAAAAAATTGAAAATTTTCTTTCTGTAAAATTATTGCGTTGCTAATTTGTTTTGCTTTGTTTTCCCCCTGCCATTTTTGATACCTCATAGCGGATGATCCCGATGTGATAGCGACTTCAAAATAAGTCAAGGGTAAATCTTAAACATTACTCATTTGGACAGTCGCCTTAACACTTAGGGCACCAACTGTCAATCAATGATGTCTTAGTTCCAAAAACCATTTTTTCTACTTCAAATCATATGTCACCTTATGCACATGATTGCAATTATTTTTTTGATCACAAATCCGGTTTCCAATCTTATCCATTACATTAGGTTTTTGAGAAATTTTAGATACAAGAAACCGCGTCTTCGGAATTTTTTGACAACTCATAGCAGATGAACTCGATGTGCTGACGACTTAAAAATAAGTCAACGGTAAATCATAAACATTGCTCATAAAGATGTTTAACTCATTTGATCAATCCCTTTAACGGTTGGAGCACTAATTGCAAGGTATTTTCCCCGAAATTTTTTTTTTAATACTGGGTAATAAGACGTCATTGAAAGACAATTGGTGCCCAAAGGGTTAAGGCGACTGAATCTTAAAGAGCTTCACCCTCGATTTTTTTTAAGCCGCCATCACATCGGGTTCATCCGCTACGACTTTCCAAAAATTTCCATAAACGGCAATTTTTTTGAACTTTGACCTCAAATTTCTAAAAAAACCTAACGTGATGGAAAAGTTTGGAGAATGGATTTTTGACCAGCAAAACTATTGTTATTAAGTGTATAAGGTCGCGTCCCAGTCGCATTTTCGATGTTTAGTAGTGTAATTAATAGTTAGTATAGTTAAAAATGCACTTAATTTAACGGTTTTTTTAATTTTATTAAATACATTTTTGATTTTTTACGTGTTTTTAACAAATTTGTGACTTTTTGACACTTTGGATAAATTTTTTCATAATACCGGTACGTACCGGTATCGATGTTTCGGTAACGGTTTATCGTTACCGAAATAATCGAAAATACCGTTACCTTTACCGTTACCGATATAAAAAATATGTAATACCAATACCGTTACCGATACCGTTATTCGTTTCGGTTGCCAACCCTGGTTTTATCACAACGGGCCTCAGAGTCTATGTGTGCCGACTTTAAGTGACAGCAGTCATTTACAACCTAAAGTAGGGCATTTCCAGCTCAAACCACACAGCATTCGGATTTGTCACCTTCGATTCTAATTAAATTTGCCAAATATATTGCAAATGGATAGTGTTCCTAAAATCATTACCTTTCTGGCTCCAAAACCTTTCAAAAACTATACAACTTACTGTTTCCAAATAGGTACCATTTTAAAGGTGAAAAAATTACATTAAAAATGACGTGTATAATTTTTTTTTTGTAATGAAAGGTCAAAGGTCATATTTCAATGTCTAATGTTCAAAGTCCTATATCTCAAAATCCGATATTTTTAAAATTCTCAAAAAAGTATATGATAATAAATATGTCTTCCCGTACATGTATTTATATGCAAATTTTAATGTGGACACTCATTTGGTTCCGAAGTTATGGAGAAAAACGTGCTCGAAGGCAAGATTTTCTCTACGAGTTCATATGCAAAAGCTTACACACACAAAATAGTATAGCATTAAACAAACAATTGGCCTGACCTAAAAACTAAACCCATTATTCAGTAATATTTCGACCTCCTAAATTTGATTTCACTATCAAAATTAAAATTTATCTTAGGGTTTTCTTGTTTTCTTACAAGGAAAATCTTCAAAGTGAACATACGCAATTTCTTTGAAATGTATGCCAAAGAATGACAAAAAATATCTAACATCGACCTGTCTGAGCTTATTGGTCCTAATTTAGTTTTAAAAGATTAAAATGGGGTCAAAAATGACCCATTTTTAGTAATTTTCACTTTTAGGTACTTTATATTGATGCCACATATGGGGAAAAACGCGTCAACGGTCCACACCAAAAAACCGTCTTAAGTATAATTTTTCCAAACGTTAGGATGACAGTAGGTAGTCTAAAGTTCAAATAAAAAAATTGTTCTTGAAATATTTTTATAGTTACAGAGATGGGAAGTTATAATTTTTATGAAAAGATCATATTTGGTTAAAGTTTTATTGACACTTTTATGAAATAAAAATTTATCTTTAAAAAACGATTTTTAAAGTATTTTGACGGCCTTTTCAGTTGCATTGGTAGTTTAAAAAAAAAATATAAAATATATATCACCAATTAAAGTACCAGGATGACCTAATTCAGCTCGAATTAAAGTTCTTAAAGATGTACCTACTATTCCTGATCACGCACCGAAAATGAAAATGTTCCAATATTTTTATGATATGGAACTCTCAATCCATTTTTTGAAAAATGTTTTTAAATGTCAAGCTTTCTAATAAACTTATTGTTAGTTAAAATAATCACAAAATATGCCCTTTATAAGATAACAATTTTTAAATAGTTTGACCTTGAATTTTAAGGTCAAATTTATATTTTTTAAAAACCATCAATTGAAAAGGTCGTCAAAAATACTTTAAAAATTGTTTTTTTTTTTTTTAACAAATTTTTATCACATCAAAGTGTCAATAAAAATCTAACCAAATATGATCTTTGCAAAAAAATTAAAACTTCCCACCTCTGTAACTCTAACAATATTTCAACGAGCATTTTTTTATTTGACCTTTAGACTACCTTATGTTATCCTAACATTTTTGCAAAATTATTAAGCCGGTTTTTTGGTGTGGGCCATTGACGCGTTTCGCCCCATATATCAGATCCGTTTCATTTAAAAACAAATTTTTGGCGTCTGTGAGAAAAAATTCAAAGAAATTCGAAACATTAGTGTTTTCATTTTTCTAAACCATTTTTATGCTTGGTTATATTCTTTCTTGTTTATGAACTTTATTCCGCTATGAACACACGGTTCCCACCCCATTCCTATTTCTCTACTATGAAAGAATATAGGTTTAGAATGAAACCGATCTGTTATATCTGGCATCAATATGAAGTACCTAAACTTTAAAATAACTTAAAATGGGTAACATTTAAACCACGTTTAACCTGAATTTAGGCCGACAAGCTCAGACTGGTTGATTTTAGATTTATTTTTTCTAGCTTGTGTATAAATTTCAAAGAAGTCAGGTATGTTCACTTTCGAGGACTTTCCTTGTAAAAAAACAAGAAACACCCTACAATAGAACTCAAAATACATAAAAAGTAATAAGTCTTGTTCTAAGTCCGCACGTTTGTTTAAGACTATGTATATTGTTTCGTTTGTGCAATATTTTTCATATGAACTCGTAGAGAAAACCTTCCCTTCGAGCACATTTTCCTCTGTAACTTTGGATCCATATGAGTGTCCACCCTGAAATTTTGATACAAATGAAGGGAAATACTTGATTGTTATCATATATTTTTTTGAGATTTTTAAAAATATAGGATTTTGGGATATAGGCCTTTGAACATGAGAGCTTGAAATATGACCTTTGGCCTTTCATTACAAGAAAAAATTGAGCATGTCACTTTTAAGGTAATCTTTTTACCTTTCAAATGGTACCTATTTGGAAATTGTAGGTTTTTTAGTTTTAAAGTTATGGGTGACTTTGTATGTGCACCTTATTGAAATTTTGACGTTTTTGCCAATTTTCAAGACGCCATATTACGAAAACTAAAAATTTTTGGAGCCTGTAAGGTAATGATTTTAGGAAAACTACCCATTTAAAATATTTTTGGCGAATTTCATTAAAATCGGAGCTGACAAATCCGAAAATGACAGTTTTCTGTGCGGTTAGACATGGAATCACCCAATATTTTTATCAGTCCGTTTGTAACACATCGAAATGACGGCCTTGAACTTCCGTCTTAAAATCAATTCGGTCTTATCTGCTCTGAAGTTAAAAAAAAATATTTTGATTTTTTTTTTTTCTAAAGTACTACTATTATTTAATATATGGATATTAGGAGATTACTAAAAAACGGTTTTTTGATGATCGGTCCCTAGAACATTTTTAATAAAAAAATTGTTATCAACTTAATATTTTTTATTAATATTAAAAACATTACAAACAAATGAGAGTGTTACATTCGGCTGTGCCGAATCTTTTATTCCCTCAAAAATGTAAAAAAAAAAACAATATAAAAAAAATCTAGGGGCGTCTTTTTTTTTGGGGGGGGGTGTTGGTTGGAGACGTTAGTTGGCACCTTCCCCTTGCGATTTTGAACTTCTTCTGAGATAAGAATGTTGCATTTGCTTAGCAAAAGTCAAAAAAACCCTGAAAAAAATGCGGGTTTTCTTAGGTTGGTTTAGTTCTTCAAGGGGGAACTCTTTTCCCATTGGTCCGATTTTGCTCGTTCCGAACTTAACCTGCCTAGGAATATAAGACATATTCGTGCCAGACTTCGGAAGTCTAGCTCTTTTATTTAGGACTGTATCGTGTCCTCTACAGACGGACAGACGGACGGACATCGCTAGAATGTTTTAAAATCCATCACTGATCAATAAAATATATCCTTTATGGGGTCCTAGACCAATATTTCGATGCGTTACACACGGAATGACAAATTCAGTATACCCCCATATTGTGGTTGGATTTAAACTTTATTACTTTTTAACTTTTTTGTGATTTTTCAAAAATGAAAATCGCGAATAAATTCGCGAGTTTTTGGAATTTAATTAAACTGTAAATTGGAATATCTAAATGGCTACATAGAGCATAAGGGTTCATAATATGAAAAAAAAACTGATGATCGACGTCCATATTTGTGGTTTTAAATCGTAATTTTGACCGATATATATTTTCATGATCCTCGATCGATTTTAATCCTCGATGATCCTCGATCGATCGTAATTTTGACCGATATATATTTTCATGATCCTCGATCGATTTTAAGACGGTCTAGCGATATCCGTCCGTCCGTCCATCTGTCTGGCTGCCTATTGAAAACACGCTAACTTTTGAACGACTTTACGGAGGCTCTCGAAGTTTGGCATATATATTTTGGCCATTTACCTAGTCAGGTTAGTGTTTCAATCCAACAAAATTGGTTCAGTGGTTCAAAAGTTATAAGCAAAAGGGTGAATTTTGGCAAGGGTTTTTCGCGAATTTACAAGATAAAAAAACACGCTTAATTTGGAAATACAATTCTGAGTATTTGCTTATATATTTTTTGTTCGTATTGAATTTCAGCCAAATCGGTCCAGTGTAGTGTTTATAAAAAACCGACATTTTGGAAAACCGGTTTCTCGGTTAACCGAAATTCAGCATTTTCGGTTAACCGGTTTTCTCGGTTTAACCGGAATAAAAAACCGGTTAACCGGTTTTTTTTTCTTTAACTGAAAAACCCAAAAAATACTTTAAAATTGATAATTTTTATTAAATAAAAAATCGAATGTAACTAAAGTTAACATATTTGTTTCTTTCAGCAAAGTTTGCAACTGTTATCCTTTAAAAATAGCGGTATTTAAATACGGTGCTTTATTTTCCTATATTCACCGGAGCTTTATTTTAATTTTTATTGGTTTTATTTAAAAAACAAATGCATCAATTCGTTATAAATTGTAGTCCGTATTTTATATTAATGTTTTTTATTGTCATTTTCTCCATTAATACGAATTTTAGTACCTGGTTAACAGTTACTTATTAAGTTTTTAATGAAACTGTCCAAAAAACGCTTATAACGGGGATAATTCAAATATTTACCAGATTAAAATTCCTATTTGGAAAATTGTTTCTTGAAGACAAAAAGTATTTTAGACTTCCTTTCTCACGGATTTTCAAGGTCTTTTTAATGAAATTTTGAAAATATCATAAAAAAAGTGCAAACACTTAATATTTGCAAAATATTCCGTTTAAATGTATTTAAAAAAAACCGGTTAACCGACAGAAAAAAATCGGTTTTCGGTGCACCGGAATTTTTCAATTTCGGTTAACCGGTTTGCAAAAAAACCGAAATTTTGGGAAAAAAACCGGTTTTTCGGTTAACCGGTTAACCGGTTTATAAACACTACACCATTTCCAATTGTAATTGCGAAAATAACAACTGTAATTGAGATTTCCGATTTCAAATTGAGAAAAATACAATTGATATTGAGATTTTTCATTTAATATTGAGCAAACATCAATTGAAATTGAGATTTTAAATTTTAAATTGAGAACTCATCAAATGTAATTGAGATTTACATTTTAAAATCAGAAAAAACCAATTGAAATTTAGATTTTCCATTTAAAATTGAGAATTGGTCAGTTGAAATTATGATTTTCTATTTAATATTGAGACAAAAGTAATTAAAATTGAGATTTTTTACATGAAATTGGGAAAGCAACAAATGAAAATGGGAAAACCACAAATAAAATTGGGATTTTCCATTTAAAATTGAGAAAAGTTCAATTGTTATTAAGATTTTTCATTTAATATTGAGAAATGTACAATTGAAATTTATATTTTATATTTCAATTTGAGAACTCAACAAATGAAATTGAGATTTTCAATTAATTTTGAGAAAACATTAATTAAAATTGGGATTTTCCAATTTATATTGAGAAAATATCAATTGAAAATGAGGTTTTTTATTTAATATTGAGAATTTATTAGTTGAAAATGAGAAAATAACAATTAAAATTGAGAAAACAACACATTCAATTGAGATATTTAAATTTTAAGTAGATTTAATTAACGCGAATTTTCCTATACAATATTTTTTAAAATGGTTGTATAATTTGGTGGATTATCCTTACATTATCTTAATTTATGTACATTAGGGTGGTTTTTTATTTTATTTTTTTTTTTGAATTTCGAGGAGCGCGCAGCGGATTTTTGTGCCATTTGATGTTAAAATAATTGTGTAAAAATTTGAGCTAAATCGGATAAAATTATTTTTTTGTTTAATAAAATTTTCAAAAAATCGAAAACACTCATATCAGGTACCCCTCAAAATGCATGGTAATTTTTGTATTTCATGTTTGGAAGTGTTACTGCCGTCATAAAAAGTTAAGATAATTTTTTCTGAGTATTATTGCAAGAAAGTTAAATAAAAAATATTTTTTTTTTTTAATTCTACAAAATTTACATTTTTTTAAGTTTTTTCAAAATTTGGCCATTTTGGCTTTTTCTCGAAACTTTGACCTTCTTGCGCCTCGGGTTAATTTTATCCGATTTAGCTCAAATTTTTACACAATTATTTTAACATCAAATGTCACAAAAATCCGCTGCGCGCTCCTCGAAATTCCAAAAAAAATAAAATAAAAAACCACCCTAATGTACATAGTAAAATAAGAACTCCTGTTGTCGATTTTTGGACAATTTTACTGTGTTAATAAACACTTGATAGGTAAAAAAATATATTTGTACATAATAAGTATGTTTTGAAATAAGTTTTGTCACCAAAAAATAAAAAAAATATTGCCAACATTTTAAATACACAGTCTTTTTGAATATTTTGGAAAGTAAAAATGGAGCTTAAGGACAAATGTGCAATTTGTTTGACAGGTATGACTCGAGGAGAAGTACGTCGTATGATTCCTTGTCGTCACCTCTTCCACGAAAAATGTTGGTCCAGTACAAATGTGCGTTGTCCATTGTGCAGAAGATCCATTTCTGGTAAGTATACTATTGAATGTACATATTTACTTCTTTTATGTGTATTTATGTATATAAAATATTTGTACATACTTACATAGATGGTGAACTGGTGCTTCGGAAAACCTATAAGTCTTACTCCGAGCAAGACCGTAATCGTATTATTGATGCCGCCAATCGCGGGCATGATTGGATTGAGTTGGCATCATCTTTAGATGTTACCTACAAGACTGCTCATCGATGGGTAACAAGTGTCGACGAACCAGTTAAAAAAGAGGAGGTAAAAAACCACGCTTGTTAACAGACGATGAAGTAGATGTAGTTTTGTCATGGGTAGAAGAAAAACCAGACATAACATTAAAAGCCATATCCGGGAAAATTTTAACAACGTTTGAAAAAAGTGTGTGTGTTTCTACTATAGGCAACACCTTACACGGTAGAATGTATTCTGTAAAATGCGTTCACACTGAGCCGGTGATCATGAACAGCGAAGCTAACAAAGTCAAACGTTCGGCTTACGTCACACGGCTGAACGAGTATGTCAGATCTGGCAAACAGATAGTATGGGTGGACGAAACCAATTTTAATTTGTTTTGTCGTCGCAAACAAGGCTGGTCAAGAACAGGTAATCGTACTACACAAGTGGTACCATCAGCTCGTGGTCCAAATATTCACCTGATTGGTGCCATTGGTACCTCTGGCATCATAAAAATGGACAAAAAAAGAGGATCCTTCAACGGTACTTCTGCAGGAGAATGGATGGAGTCGGTTCTTCGTAGATGGGAGGAGTTGGGCAACGATCTGGCAGAGTTGGTTGAAGTTTGCGACAATGCTCCGTGCCACGCCAGGCTTGAGCGTGTGTTCGAAAATTCTACTGCAACTCTGCTTAGATTAAGCCCATACTCCCCAATGCTCAACCCCATTGAAAACATATGGTCAAAAATAAAAAGCCACGTCAAAGCCAATATAGGGATTCCAGATGTTGCTCCTCCCAATGTTGGAGAACAAAGACTGGTATATATGGAGAACCTTATTGATGATGCTAAATTGCTTATAACTGTCGGAGACTGTAGCAGAGCAATTCAGCACTCTACAACATTTTATGCGCCTGCAATAGAAATGGAAGATATGCCAGTTGGCCAGTAGTTTTTTTTATAATGTTAGTTTGTTTGTTTTTTTATACTTTTTTTTATTATTTTATATTTTCCTTTATAATAAATTAATTTGTTTTTCTCAATTTAAATTATTTTTTTCCCAATTTCAAATAAAAATTCTCAATTTCAATTGTTTTTTTCTCAATTTCAAATAGAACATCACAATTTCATTTGGTTTTTTCTCAATATTAAATGAAAATTCTTAATTTCAATTGTTCTTTTCTTAATTTTAAATGCAAAACTCATTTTCATTTGTTGTGTTCTCAATATTAAATGAAAAACCCCAATTTCAATTATTATTTTCTCAATATAAAATGAAAAATCTCAATATCAAATGAGAGTTTCTCAATTTCAATTGCACATTCTCAATATCAAATAAAAAATCTTAATTTCAGTTGCTATAATCTCAATTTCAAATGGAAAATCTCAAATTTAATTGTTGTACTCTCAATATAAATTGGAAACTCTCAATTTCTATTGCCCCTTTCTCAATTTCAAATGGAAAACTCATTTTCTTTCGTTGAGGTCTCAATTTCAAATGGAAAATCTTAATTTCAATTAACGTTGTCTCAATATTAAATCGAAAATCACAATTTCAATTCTTATTTTCTCAATTTCAAATAAAAATTCTTAATTTTAATTGGTATTTTCTCAATATTATTTGGAAAGCTCTCAATTTCAATTGGAAATGGTGTAGTCCAGTGATTTAATAGTTATTAGCAAAACCGTGAATTTCAGATTTGTTTTACCTTAAATTCACGTGTTGATAAAACCGAGCTTTAAAAAAAACAAGCTTTAAAAACATTGATAAGCCACAAAATTACTTTAAAAAGTATTTTTGGCACTTAGCAATATTTTTACACTAAAAAAAATTGCACTCGAAAAAAAATTTTCACTCAAAAAAAATTAATAATTTTTAATTTTTTTTTTTACAAAAATTACAAAAAAAGTTTTTTACCCACCCGGTGAAAAATGTGCATATATGCACATATATGCTCATATATTGTTACATGTATGTTCATATATGAATCATGTATGAACATATGTGGTGTATATGGAATCATATTTGTGGTCATATATTTTAAAAATGGGTTCATATATGGAGATGTGTGAATACATATATTGACATATATGTATAGTATTTTCCCATATCTATATATATAAAAGAGTGTGGTGACTGACTGACTGATGACTGATTGGCAATAATCATCGCCCAGCCCAAACCGCTGAAGCTAGAGACTTGAAATTTGGAATGTAGGTTCGGCTCCCGACAAAACCACCCACTAAGAAGGGATTTTTGGAAATTCCGATTTTAAGGGGGGCAAAAGGGGGAAAATAGGGCCCCTTGGAGGATTTTGTATCTTTTGAACTAATAGTCCTAGAAACTTCAAATTTGAACTCTAGAATCCTCTCGCGGAAATAAAATTTCGAAAAAAATATTTTTGGAAAATTCCGCCCCCAAGGGGGGAAAAAAGGGGAAAATAGGGCAAATTGGCACATTTTTTATATTCTAAACAAATGGTCCCAGAAACTTGAAATTTGAAGTCTAGGACCCTCTCGCGGAAATAACATTTTGGAAAAAGTAATATTTTGAAAATTTTGTTTCTAAGGGAGGGGGAGGGGGAAAATAGGGCAAGTTGGTACATTTTGTATTTTCTGAACTAATGGTCCTACAATCTTGAAATTTTGAATGTAGGATACTCTTGCGGAAATAACATTTTGAAAAAAGTACTTTTTTGAAAATTCCGGTTTTAAGGGGGACAAAAAGGGGGAAAATAGGGCAATTTGGTGAATTTTGAACTAATGGTCCTAGAAACTTGAAATTTGGACTATAGTATCCTCTCGGGGAAAACACATTTTTTTTACTAAAATTTTTTCACTCAAAATTTTTTTTCACTCAAAATTTTTTTTCACTCAAATTTTTTTTTTACAAATTTTTTTTTTTAAAAATTTTTTTTTCACTCAAAATTTTTTTTCACTCAAAATTTTTTTTTTAGTGAATTTTGAACTAATGGTCCTAGAAAGTAGAAATTTGGACTAAAGTATCCTCTCGGGGAAAAAACATTTTTTTTACTAAAATTTTTTCACTCAAAATTTTTTTTCACTTACAATTTTTTTTTCACAAAAATTTTTTTTTTTTTTTACAAATTTTTTTTTTCACTCAAAATTTTTTTTCACTCAAATTTTTTTTTCACTCAATTTTTTTTTTTACAATTTTTTTTTCACTCAAAATTTTTTTCACTTAAAAATTTTTTTTTACTCAAAAATTTTTTTTACTCAAAATTTTTTTTTACTCAAAATTTTTTTTAATTCATTTTTTTTTACTAACAATTTTTTTCACTCAATTGTATTTTATTCTTCAGTTTTTTTTACTCAATTTTTTTACTTAAATTTTTTACTTAGAAAGTGTTTTCACCTAAATTTTTTTTTTACTCAAAATTTTGTTCGCTTATTTTTTTGACTCAAATTTTTTACTCAATTTTTTTTTCTCATTTATTTTTTTATTTTTGGGAATTTATTGATTTAATCACTTAAATTTAGGGGGAAATAGGACAATTTTGAACATTTCGATCTTCTGAACTAATGGCCCCAGTAACCTAAAATTTAGACTATAGGATCCTCTCGCGGAAATAATACTCTAAAGAAAGTATTTAAAAAAAAATAAGAAGGGGAAATGGGGGAATGAGGGCAATTTGGTACATGTTCTATCTTTTGACCTACTGGTCCTAGAAACTTAAAGTTTGGACTGTAAGATCCTCTAAAGAAAAAAACATTCTGAAACAAAGTTTTTTTTAAATTCTGATTCTAGGGGGTTGAAAGTAGGATAATTTGGTACATTTTGTATCTTCTGAACTAATGGTCCAAGAAACTTAAAAATTTGGACTATATGATCCTCTCGCGGAAATTATGTTCTGAAGAAAGTATTTTTTCAAAATTTTTTGGGGGGAAATAGGACGATTTTGAACATTTTCTATATTGTGAACTAATGGTCCCAGAAACCTGAAATTTGGACTATAGGATCCTCTCGCGGAAATAATATTCTGAAAAAAGTACTTTTTTAAAAAGGCACTTCTAAGAGGGGGAAAAGGGGGAAAATTGGGCAATTTGGTACATTTTCTTTTCTCTGACCTAATGGTCCTAGAAACTTAAAGTTTGGACTATGAGATCCTCTCGCGGAAAAAACATTCGGAAATAAAGTTTTTTTTTTTCAGTTCCGCTTCTAGGGTGGTAAAAACATTGTGAAGAAAGTTCTATTTTGAAAATTTCGCTTCGGAGGGGAAAGAGGGGAAAGTAGGGTAATTTTGTGTCTGCTGAGCTAATGGTCGTAGATCCTTGAAATTTGGGCTGTACGATCCTCTCGCGGAAATAACTTTCTGAAAGAAGTACTTTTTCAAAATTTCGGTTTGTATCTGCTAAACAAATAGGACTGCACGATCATCTCGCGTGGACTGCACGATCCTCTCGCGAAAATAACATTCTGAAAAAAGTACTTTTTTGGAAATTCCGCTTTAAAGGGGGAAAAAGAGAAAGGTAGGGCAATTTTGTGTCTGCTGAAAATATGGTCCTAGATACTTGAAATTTAGAGTGAACGAACCTCTCGCGGAAATACCATTCTAAAGGAAGTACTTTTTCAAAATTCTGGGGGGAAATCGGGAAAGTAGGGCAATTTTGAATCTGCTGAACTAATGGTCCTTAATACTTGAAATTTAAACTGTACGATCCTTTCGCGAAAATAACATTCTTAAAGAAGAACTTTTCAAAAAATCCGCTTCTACGGGGAAAGTAGGGCAATTTTGTATCTGCAGAACTAATGGTCCTAGATACTTGAAATTTGAACTGTACAATCCTCTCGCGGAAATAATATTCCAAAGGAAGTACTTTTTGAAAATTCCTTGGGAAAAAGGGGGTGCGTGGGGTAATTTTGAATCTGCTGAACTCATGGTCCTAGATACTTGAAATTTCAACTGTACGATCCTCTCGCGGAAATAACATTGTTAAAGAAAAACTTTTTTAAAAATTATTCTTCTACGGGGAAAAAGGGGGAAAGTAGGGCAATTTTGTATCTGCTGAACTAATGGTCCTAGATACTTAAAATTTGAACTGTACAATCCTATCCCGAAAATAACATTCTAAAAGAAGTACATTTTCGAAAATTCGTTTTTAAAGGGGGAAAATGGGGAAATAAGGGCAATTTCGTATCTGCTAAACGAATGGTCCCAAAAACTTGAAATTTCAACTCTACTCTCGCGGAAAAAACATTTTGTAAAAGTAATATTTTGAAAAATCTTTTTATAAGGGTTAGGTGGTGGGAAGAAGGGGTTTAATAGGGCATTTTTTTATCTTCTGAACAAACTTGAAATTTTGAATCTGGATGCTCTCAAAGAAATTATTTTTTGAAAAATATATTCTTTTGAGAATTTTGGTTTTAAGAAGGCCCAAAAGGGGAAAAATAGGGCAATTTGCTAAACTTTAAATTAATGGTCTTAGAAACATGACATTTGGAATATGGGATCATATCGCGGCAATAACATTCTAAAAAAAGTAATTTTTTGAAAATTTCGCTTTTAAGGGGGAGAAAGGGGGAAAGTAGTGCAATTTTGTATATGCTAAAGTAATGGTCGTAGATACTTGAAAATTGGACTGTATGATCCTCCCGCGGAAATAACATTCGGAATGGAATACTTTTTTAAAAATTCCTCTTTTGAGGGGAAAAAGAGGGGAAAATAGAGCAATTTTGAATGTTCTAAACTAATAGTCCTAGATATTTGAAAATTGGACTGTACGATCCTGCCGCGGAAATAACATTTGGAAAGAAATACTTTTTTAAAAATTCTTCTTCTTTTAAGGGTGAAAAAGGGGAAATTAGGCCAATTTTGTATCTGCTGAACAAATAGTCCTAGATACTTGAAAATTGGACTGCACGATCCTCTCGCGGAAATAAAATTCGAATGGAGGACTTTTTGGAAAACTCCGCCTTTAAGAGGGAAAAGTAGGCAATTTTGTATCTGCTGAACTAATAGTCCGGGAGACTTGAAATTTGGACTGTACGATCTTTTCGCGAAAATAACATTCTGAAAAAAGTACTTTTTTAAATATTCCGATTTTGAGTGGAAAAAGGGGAAACGTAGGGCAATTTTGTATCTGCTCAACTAATGATCCTAGATACTTGAAATTTGAACTGTACGATCCTCTTGAGGAAATAACATTCTAAAATAAGTACTTTTTGTGGAAAGTTCCGCTTCTAAGGGGGAAAATGCGGAAAGTAGAGCAATTTCGTATCTGCTCAACTAATGGTCCTAGATACTTGAAATTTAGACTGCACGATCCTCCCTCTTGGAATTAACATTCTGAAAGAAGTACTTCTTTTGAAAATTCAGATTTCAAGGGGGAAAACGGGGAAGGTAGGGCAATTTTGTTTCTACTGAACTAATGGTTCTAGATACTTGAAATTTGGCTGATCGATCCTCTCGCGGAAATAACATTCTTAAGAAAGTACTTTTCAAAATTATGGTGGAAAAAGGGGGAAAGAAGGGCAATTTTGGATCTGCTGAACTAATGGTCTTAGATTCTTGAAATTTGAACTGAACGATCCTTTCGCGAAAATAACTTACTTAAAGAACTTTTTTAAAAATTCCACTTCTAAGGGGAATAAAGGGGAAAGTAGGGCCCTTTGGGGGATTTTGTATCTTTTGAACTAATAGTTTTAGAAACTTGAAATTTGGACTCTATGATCCTCTCGCGAAAAAAAACTAAAAAAATATTTTTTTGAAAATTCCGCCTCCAAGGTGGGGAAAATAGAGCAAATTGGTACATTTTTTATCTTCTGGACAAATGGTCCCAGAAACTTGAAATTTGGACTCTAGGATCCTCTCGCGGAATTAACATGCGGAAAACAAAATTTTTTGAAAATTCCGCCTCCAAGGTGGGAAAAGGGGAAAATAGGGAAAATCGGTAAATTTTTTATCTTCTGAACAAATGGTCCCAGAAACGTGAAGTTTGGTCTTTAGGATCATCTCGCGGAAACAACATTCCGAAAAAATACTGTTTGAAAAATTCCTCCTCCACGGTGGGAAAGGGGGGCAAATAGGGAAAATCGGTGCATTATTTATCTTTTAAACAAATGGTTCCAGAAACTTGAAATTTGAACTCTAGGATCATCTCGCAAAAAAAAACATCTTGGAAAAAGTAGAAGGGGGAAAATAGGGCAATTTTGTATCATCTGAACTAAAACTTTAAGTTTTGATCTTCTCGCGGAAATAATTTTTTGAAAAATACACTTTTTGAAAATTTTGGTTTTAAGGAGGACCAAGAGGGGGAAAATATGTCATTTTAAACAAATGGTCTTTAAATCATGACATTTGCAATGTAGGCTCATCTCGCGGAAATAACATATTGAAAAAAGTAATTTTTGAAAATTACTTTTTCCCAATAAACACAAGAACGATATGATAGCGTAAACGTTATTACCTATATGATAATTGAAGCGAATAATGAAAAAATAAATTCCAAACAATTGAAATATTTAGATTTGAAATAAACTTCAAACATTTTCATAAATTATTTCATTTATTAAAAAAAATTTTGTGATTATAAAATGTAATTGTTCTAAAAGCAAAAACGTGCTTTTATGGTATTTTTTTGTCAATTATCTTCGATATAATTCAACTATTAAAGGACTTCAAACTGTAAGTACTCATGTTTTATTAATATTTTCAATAAAATGCCGCGGTCAAATTACATTATTGAAAACATAATTGCTAATAATATCGATAATTATATCACCAACGATATCACCAACGGTTGCTGAACTAATGGTCCTAGATATTGAAGTTTGGACAGTACGATCCTCTGGAGGAAATAACATTCTGGAAGAAGTACTTTTTGGAAAAATCTGCTTCTATGGGGAAAAAGAGGGAAAGAGGCAAATTTGAAATTTGAATCTTCTTGCTGAAACAACATTCTAATGGAAGTACTTTTTTGAAAATTTCGCTTCTACGGGGAACAGGGGGAAATTTTGTCAATTTTGTATCTGCTGAACTAACGGTCCTAGATACTTGAAATTTAAAGTGTACGATCCTCTCGCGGAAAAAACATTCTGAGAGAAATACTTTTTTGAGAATTTTGTTTTATGGGTGGAAAAGAGGAAAAGTAGGGCAATTTTGTATCTGCTGAACTAATGGTCCTAGATACTTGAATTTTGAACTGTTTTGTATCTGCTGAACTAATGCTCCTAGACACTTGAAGTTTGGACTGTACGATCCTCTCGCGGAAATAACATTCTGGAAGAAACACTTTTTTAGAAATTCTGCTTCTAAGGGCGAAAATGTGGAAAGTAGGGCAATTTTGTATCTGCTGAATTAATGGTCCTAGATTCTTGAAATTTGGACTGTACGAAAATAAGTACTTCTATGAAAATTCTGCTTCTAATGGGGAAAAAGGGAGAAAGTAGATATACTTAAAATTGGGGTACTGCGCAATAACTCCCAAATGAAATAAGTCCCAATGAAATAATTCCCAATGAAATAAGTTCCAAGAAAAATGAATTAACTCCACAATTTAAAAAATGTAATAACTCCCAAAGAAAAAATGAAATATGTCCCAATATTTGGGAGTTATTTAAAACCAAAATATTAACTCCCAAAAAAAATTAAAGAACTCCCAATGAAATAAGTGCCAAAGAAAATGAAATAAGTTCCCATTGTTTTTTTGTAAAAAAGGTTTTCTGCGTAGCCGGCCTTCGGCCGGGCTTAGGGATTACATACTCCATGCATTAAACCCACCCTCTCTGCAAACCAAAGCTATTTTGGTTATCAGGACTTTTTAAGGCATAACAAATTTGATAGCGTAAAGGCCTGCTACCCTAGAAAACTTTACTTTGCGGAGAGGGTGGGTTTAATGCATGGAGTTTATAATCCCTAAGCCCGGCCGAAGGCCGGTTACGCAGAAAAAAGTTTATGCAAAAAAAAAAAACAATTGCACAGAGGTGTATATTGTTTTCAATTAAAATGAAATAAACCCCACCATTGATGAAATAACTCCCAATGCTTAAAAAGAAATGAAATAACTCCTAATCAATTTTTGTTGGGGTTTTTTTTATTTGGAAGTTATTTCATAATGAAATAAATCCCAACAAAATTTGTGCAATAAGTCCCACTTCACTGGGACTAATTTCATAATGAAATAAGTCCCAAATCGCATGCAAAATTTTTGGGAGTTGTTTCATTTTTTTTTTGGGAGTTATTTCATTTGGGAGTTATTGCGCAGTACCTAAAATTGGTACTTTACGACCCACTCGCGGAAATTACATATGGATTCATACTTATATTTTGTTTGTTATATGACTGCATATATGATTTCATATATGAGATAATGGGGCAAGTCACAGACTCAATTCCTTTCAAAAATCAAAGTGAAATTGAATTGCATAAAATTGATTTCATTCCGAAAAAAAAAATATTCGCTTTGCGTTTTACACACTCAAAATAATCACTCTGTTAAATTACAGAGATACTCTGCTGAGCCAGCAGAAAAAAACCATAGATTTCCAACCAGCAAGATTTTTTGTTATTTTACGAAGAAAACTCTGTAAAATGATTTCGATAAAAAAACTGTAAATTTACAGAATTATCTGTAAAATATTGATAAAAGCGACAAAAATTTGACTATTTTATTTACTATTTGATTTCTGATCAATTTATCTTTCCTTAATGTGCAAGTAGAGTTGACAATTGGAAAATGCCATCGAGTAAATTTGCCCGCTTTAATGCTTTCAAATTGTAAATTTAATTTTTTGTGAAAGTTTTTTTACGAGTACCTCCAATTTTACACGACATCCTCGTAAAATTTACCAAGTTTTATTATTACAGAGCAATAAGTAAAATTACAGTTGAAATTTTGTATTTTGGTTATGAGAAAAAAACGCAAGTATTTTTGTAAAATCTGTATTTTAACAAAAAACTCTGTTTATTATCTGTAAAATAGAGATTACAAAGTAAAAAGTAAAATTACAGATAAAATTTTGTTTTTCGGTTACAAGAAAATACAAAGTATATTTTTAAAATCTGTATTTCGACAGATAACTTTGTCAAATATCAGTAGAATTGAGATTACAGTCATTTTACAGAGTTTTTAACAGAGTTTATAGAGAAACACATTTTTTATTTTATTTTGAAGTACGTTTTTTATTATGGAAATCTTGGTTAAAAAATAGTGTTGTAAGTGTTGGCAATTTTACATATATAATTTCCAACTTGCATAACATGTGTTATACTTTTTATTTCCTCTATTTTTACAATTTTATATGTTTTAGAGACCTTAAATGGTATAATATGCTTTGCAACACATTTTGTGTTCTTGTTTTTAAAAAAATTTATGTTTATAACATCTAAACATTGTGTCAGTAAATAAAAAGATTGATTAATTTTTACGAAGCAATTAATAATTACATAAATACTTTCGTCATCATAATTTAATTTAACGGTAAAACTGTTGGACTTTGTTTTTTTATATAAAGAGGACGTAAAAACTTTATTTTCAAATTTAGCTCTGTCATAGAACCATGTGTTTTCTCCGTTGTATCCTTTTAATAGTAGTAGAAGGTTTTGAGAAGAATTTGGATTAAAATTTTTACTTTTTCCAAGTATTTTAAAGTGTTCGTTTCTACTAGCATTAAAGGACACCACCCGATTTTTTACTATAGCAGCTCCTTGAGAAATTTTAATATTGTTTATTATTTCCGTGTTTAAGTTTCTACTACCATGAACACTTTTTACAATTAATCCATTTTGGTCTTCAAATGGAAACGCGGAAGTAGCCCATAAAGGACCCCAACGACGAACACTTAGCCCCAAATGTAACAATTGATGAACATTGTAAGACAATTCACGATCACCATAGAGTACAGAAGTCTCTTTAACAAACAACTTTAAAAGTGTTTCAGATTGATTAATGTGTTTAATTTTAATATTATCCCGTACTAAATTATGTACTGCTACAACAAGCAACATCCAATGTTGAAGATAAATGTGTGGAATGTTACCATCAAGTGTTGGTAGAGAATAGTACACTAACCAATTAAACAACTCCGTCGCTTTGTATGAATGAAAGTTCTTCAAAGTACGTGGCATACGACAAAAGTTGTGAATAGGCCGAATTTTTAATAAAAAATTGTCCATTTCATTTAATTTTTTTTTAATTCGCCATTCTCCTTTCTTGTTAATCCAAACATTTAAAAATTGTTTTGTAACGCCTAATAACACTGAATGCATGAATTCAGGCACTACACAACTACCAATATCGATATTTGGCAAACAAGAAACAATGGTTCTTCCTTTTACTCCTTTCAAGTGCATGTTTTCACTTCGGTGCACTGTGGTCAATATTTTGAGATAGCGGCCAAAACTCCTTTTGGTTTTTGTTCTCCGATTTTAAAGTTATTAGACTCATATGAAAGTAGACAGTAGTAAACCTCGGGAGCCAAAAAATTAGAACTCTATTTCAACTATTTCACTGCGAACAGGGTGGCCCAAAATGGGCTTTTTCAGAATTTAGTAAATTTATGATATTTTTAGTTAATTTTTAAAGATTAAATGATCATAACTTTTTTGTTTTTCAAGATTTTTGGACGAAATAAATTTTGTGTTGTAACTTAACTTATTTCCTATTACTGGTAAAAAAATTGAAGCTCTACTGTTTTCAGAACAATTTAAATATTTTTTTTAAAAAAGGTAAAATTTCTCGGAAATTTCCTACTTCATAGAGCACAACTCCTGTGAGTCAAGCTGAGTCAAAACACAAATTTACTATTTTGTAGTCCTAACTCTCCCCTACATTCCTGTATATACATGTCCATGCATCGGGACTGCACTTTTTGAGCTACAGCAATTTTTCTGACCCAAGGTAAGATATTCGGTACAAATGCACGTCATATTTTTTGAGAAGTTATTTGTATGTGAAAGTGGCTATTATGCATATATTTTGATGAAATTTTGTACAAGAGTTCTTATTGACCCAAAAAATAATTCTGTTGAAATTAGGAGAAGTTGGCCCATATTTGGACCTAGTCCACATAGAAGGGTGTATCAAAATTTTGACAAAAATGACAATAGAACTCTCAAATTATGTGGTATCTGGCAATTCATTTGGAAAAGGTAAAAAATGATTTTATGGCCATCTAATATTACATAACTTAAATACCTGAAAATTGCAAATAAATTTAAAACCAATGGAAATAACTGGTAAAACCAAGTACCTGTTATATTATTACCAGTACCTGTTAACTCTCAAATTATGTGGTATCTAGCAATTCATTTGGAAAAGGTAAAAAATGATTTTATTGCCATCTAATATTACACAACTTAAATAGCTGAAAATTGCAAATAAATTTAAAACCAATGGAAATAACTGGTAAAACCAAGTACCTGTTATATTATGTTTCAAAAAGGTAAAAAAGATCATGTTGAAACTTCGAGCAGTAGTATATTAATCCATGCATTCATTTTTTTCTTCATTATTGTTTAAACAATGGCTAAATTCAGTTATAGTGTTCTATCTGATATATATTTTGAACGGAAAGATGAAAACGACATTATTTTACATATAATGAATAATCCATTCTTCAAAATATGCGACAAACAAGAAATTAAAATTCATAACTTAAAAATAAAAAACGTTTTAAATACTTTAAGAAAACGGTACAATCAATGTTCCAGAAACAAGAAATTGTTTTACTCACGCAACCAAGAATGGCTAAGAAATAAACTTATTTTTAAAAAGCCATCAGTAACTACCACGGAAACTGGAAAAGGTGGTCGACCAGCAAAGCCAATTGATAATTGTAGTGAGAGATCACGAAGACGCAAGCTTAAACATATCAATGAAGAAGTTTCTTGTAGCATCATAAAGGATTCATCGCTGCATCAAATTCAACCATATGCCGACACCAACTGAAGAAAATAAATTTACTCCAGAAGAAGCATTTGCACTATTTTTGGATTTGAAAATGACTAAAAACCAATATACAGAAATGCGGAAGCGAACCAATGAAAAAAATTGTGGAATTTTTCCATCATATCGAGATATAGTTTCTGCCAAAAAAAGATTGCTTACCTTCACCAACTGCTATTAGTGTAACTTCAAGTTCAGCAGAAATAAAATTGCAGGATCTTCTTGAATACACTGCAGAACGATTATTAAAGACATTTGATGCTGACTGTTTAAAGAAGTTTAAAAATTGCAGCATGACTTTAATTTCTAAATAGGGATGTAATGGGTCCTCTGGCCAGAAACAATACAAACAATATAATGCGGAAAATTTATCAGATGCCAATTTATTCATGATTTCTTTCGTTCCATTACGTTTAACAAAAACTTATATTGGTTCAGAGCCGTCAACTAGTAGAGCTGCAGAGATAGATGTATGGAAGAATGAAATTCCCTCGTCAACAAAATTTTGTAGACCAATAAAGTTTGCTTACAAAAAAGAAACTAAAGATGTCATAACTGAAGAAGTTGGCAAAATAAGAGATGAAATTAAAGAACTTCAACCAGTGATATTTGAATTTAATGACCAATGCATCGAAGTTAACTTTAAAATGTCACTTACAATGATCGATGAAAAAGTTGCACAAGCTTTAACCGAAACAAAGTCTTCGTCAAGCTGCACCATATGCCAAAAAACATCAAGTCAATTGAGCCAACCACCAACACAAGACGATAGTTTTAATGAAGCATATGAATTTGGAATGTCACCTCTTCATGGTAGATTTCGTTTTATGGAGCATATTCTTAAATTGGGATACGATTTGGAATTTGGCTCGTTAGGCGAAACAGTGAGAAACAACAAAGAAAATTTGGAAAAAAGAAAGCAAAAAAAAAAAGATATTCAAGAAAAATACCGTGAGATAGGCCTTATAATTGACCAGCCAAAGCAAGGAGAAGGAAATTCTAATGATGGAAACACAGCAAGGAGATTTTTTTCCGATCCAGAAACTGCAGCTTCTATAACTGGAGTAGATTATGATTTAATACGACGATTCCAAATCATATTAGAAGTTATAGCATGTAGCAAAAAGATAGATGCAAAAAAATTTGGTCAGTATGCTAATGAGACAGCAACCCTTTATAACCAAAAATATTCTTGGAGACATATGCCAACCACAGTTCACAAAATTTTGTTCCATGGGGAACAAATAATTCAGCACAATTGGAGATCTCTCAGAAGAAGCGCAAGAAAAAAGGAACAAAGACTAAAGATTCTTTCGCGAGCACAATACAAGAAAAATTTCCAGATATTGTACTAATGAAGATCTTATTAATATTTTGTTGTGCACATCAGACCCATATATGTCCAGTATTCGACAAAAATGGAAATCAACCTCATTAGAGTTAGATGAAGAAGCTAAACAACTACTGCAAAATGAAAATCAAAGCTATTTGGAAGAAATTTTTACTAATATTGTTTAATTAATACTAGTTTAAAGATTATAATTTGTTTCTAATTTTAGTATAAATTTTTATTAATACATTTAAATAAAATATATGTGCACTTTAAATCAATAGTAAAAGTTTACTTAAAATTTTATCGATGTTGTGTTCTGTATATAATATATCCAAATGGTATTGATATTGTTGGGAATTTCAGTGCTATTTTTCAGTTTAATCCTCACAAGAATTAGCTTTCTTCCAAAAAAACCAACCTTTGGCCCCTGTGAATATTGAGACTAAATAAATGTCAGGGGCCAAATGTTGGCATTTTCTGACCAAAATTAAGTTTAGAAATAATAAATAAGTATTGGTTGTAAAATACGATTGAAGAAAATAAGAAATTATAAAAAAAATACCTATTTAAAATGTCAAAATATTCAACTTTTACATGGAAACTCAACAAAAAATTAAAATGCATTTTTAACTCCACATTACTTACGTTCCTATCTGTCGATTTTTACGTTTGAACACGCAAATTGAAGCTTAAAGTCCCTCCTATTGAACAAAACAAATTGCGTAAAAAAATACCAATCCGGTCAAAAGTTATAGAGTTTTGACCGCTATCTCGCGTAATTGACCACTGTGCGGTGTACGGTATTACCCTGACATTCCATTTTTTCCCCCATTCGCAAATTTAAATTTTCTTTATACGGGTAAACTCTTACATATTTCTTTCCTGCATTATTTTCCCATGGAATGGTTTTTAATTCACAAAGGTTGCAACCATATTCGCCATTAAAATTTAAAATATTTTGGATTTGTGCCCTTGCAGGTGCATCCGCAATAAAAAGTGGGGCAGATATTCTTGAATAGTTTTTTTCTCCAGTTATTGAATCTTTCCATTCTAAAAGCGGATGTTTTGACAGTTTTTCACAAAATGGTCTTAAAAAAAGATTCATATGAGGTTTAACTGTGCTATCATACCAAATTCCAGCTGTTACTATATTTTTGTAACGTATTTTGGGGGGAAGTTCGGCAATAACGAACATAAGTGGCCAGCAATGACTAGTTGAACTATTTATTAAGGACACACCATCAGTATACAAGATAAGTGTCAAATCAAATTTTTGTCTGTTGTTGTTAACACGCCGGTATTCTGATCCATCCACTATATCACAAATCACATCATCTTGAAAAGAAATATTCATTAGTTTTCCTGCCAAGTTATTTTTTTCAAATAATCGCAAAATTTGCTCAATTATATCTATTTCATAGAAACACGAAATGTCGGTCTCATTACAAATATTGCATATATTGACTTCTTTGGAGAAGTATACCAAACAATTTTTACAAAAGAAATGTTTTATTGTTTGGC
This sequence comes from Pegoplata infirma, assembly GCA_963921195.1. Classification (NCBI taxonomy): domain Eukaryota; kingdom Metazoa; phylum Arthropoda; class Insecta; order Diptera; family Anthomyiidae; genus Pegoplata; species Pegoplata infirma. The sequence continues at coordinate 105,805,839 of OY992537.1, forward strand.
ATGGTGGGGCCTGTTTTTCTAAAAATTTAAAAAGCTTAAAGGAGGTTTTAGGCATTTTATGGTCTAATGGTAACGTAGAATTCATTAAACTAAGTTGGGCTTTCAATGCAGATTTTGGTAGCTTATGTTTAATGAACATATCCAATACTTTAACTACCGCTTCATCAACACTTATCTCGCAGTTCGAGTATAAACAATTGGTTTCCTCTTTATTGAGTTCCTCATTTACATTTAACTCATATGTACATGGGTCGTCATCAGATTCGCTTGAATCTGTATCAGAATCGCTAAAATCTGAACAAAATTCGCTTTGGTCACCTTCAGAAGTATCTGATTTAGTCTCTGCATCAGAGTTAATAATTTGAAAATTTGAGGCATCATAATAGTTTTCGTCATCAGAACTATTTTGTATTTTTTCCAAAGTTGTATTTTTTATTTCCGAAAATAAGTCCTTATTATTTCGCTCCCAACGCTCTAATGTCTTTAAAGGAACCTACAAAAATATAGATATTCAAGGATTTTACATTGCTTTACCAGTTGAGTAATCAGGTATTAATTCATACTAACCGAAGCTCTTGAATTGGTCTTCCAAATTTTGTAAGCATTCTTTTGTTTGCCAGTTTTTGAACAACGCGGCATTTCTTCATCATCACACCTTTTGCGTTTGGAACAAGAAGGTTTCTCGTTATTCATATTAAGCTTTTTAACTTTATTAATAAGATTATTAACTTTTTAAACAGGAACTGTATATATCTGTTACTTTTCACTACACGGAAATTTTATATTTAATGCCACTGATTTTAACAATGACATATTTTCAATGTTGCCAACAAACGAAATAATAAATTTTGTTTATATGCAAAAATCGCTAAATTTTAGTTGTTCCAATAATAGTAACAAAATGTATTTTTATAACACTTAAATCAGCCAAAGGAATTTTTGATCAACTAATTCAAGTTAAGCATTGTTTCTCTTAATAGAAATCCTCTTTTGTTTTGAAAAAAAAAAACTTAAATAAAAATTAATTTCCTAAACCGAGTTTTTTTTACAGCGTTAAATTGACAGCATTGAAAAATGTCATCTTATTTTTTTATGCATGTTGGTAGAACTGCAAAACAAAACTTCACTTTGACGACATCTTTTTATTAACAAGTTATTAAGCGCGAATCTATTTTACAACAAATAAATCTATAACTTAAAAAAAAGTTTTGTTAACCTCCATTTTATAAAATGTCGAAAAAAGGTAAGTCAATTTACTTATTATACAACCCAATATTATGTAAAATAGAAATAAAAATAAGCATTTTATTAATCTTTTTAGCAAAAAAAAATATTAAAAATGAATTGCAAGATCAAACAAATAAATTATTGAAAAAACGCTTCGCTTCCAGTTCTCAACCATCACGTGATTTAATTTCACCTTCACCAACTGTGAGCTCTATTTCGTCCTCAGACTTGCCACTAGTAAATCATGGAGGAAAAAATAAGGTTAGAATTGATTTGAAGAAGCCCATGCGAAAAACAAAGTCACCATCACCGTCTCCATCTGTGTGCTCTTTACTATCCGACATGCCTATAATAAATCGTGTAAGCAAAAAGTTTAAAAACGAGCCGATGCAGCAAACAAAGCACACTAAAAAGACTAATTCAGCACCCATGCGAAACACACATTCACCATCGCCGTCTGTGGCGTCATCATCATCAGATGTGTTTAATCATGTAAGTAGAATCTTGCGGAAGACACCTTTCAACTCGCGATAAATCTTTACAAATTCATTTTTGCTTAAATAATCCAACTCGATAATAATTTTTATTATTGTTTATGTCAACACCCATAAAAGGGCCGAAAAAAAATTTACTTTTTAATCCACTTGTTCATGTGCAGAAATTTAATTTTTCATTTGTTTTAACAAAAGTTTAAAAAACTTGTTAAAAGCACTGAAAACCGAGTTTTGTTGATGTTTTTTTACGTTTTTCAAGGAGAAAATTTTTCTTCTGATTAGATTTGTCTCATTTCCAAACTTAATCTGCCTATGACCATAAAACATATATGTGACAAACTTTAGCGGTCCTGCTTTGGATCGTATCGTTCTTTTCACAGACGTCCATTGCTGAAATGTCTAAAAATTAATAAAGCATCAGTAACTTATATTTAATACATACATATATACGTGTCCACACTGATATGGTCAGTTTTGGTATTCCATGGCATTCCCAATTAAAACTCAAAAAATATCAATTGAAATCAAATAAAATTTTAAAAAATAATAACTGATATTCAAAATTATCATTTTTGTTCAAATACCAATTTTAATCCAATACCGATTCAGGTACAATGCCAAATAATTAAAAAAAAATACCAATTATTTACCTTAATTCCAAAAAAATAAAACCAATACAAATACCGAAATAATTTTTAGAACAAATGCTTATATTGTTTCGGTATACAACCCTGGAAAATGGTTATTAAAATTAAGAAAATATAAATCGAATTTCCGAATGTATTCTGAAGGCTTTTTTAATCTTGATGTATCGTGATGTAGAAATAACAAAAGCTAGGAAGTATTAAGTATTGTTAAATTAAGTAGAATCAAAATTTAAGTACTTCAGTGTGTGTGCCAATGTTTTTACTGTTGAAAATATACATGTAACAAATAGAATCGAAAATTGAATTTCGATTCTACTTAATTAACTCGATGCTTTTTAGCACTTCTTACTACTACATCACGATACATCAAGACATAATGAGCCTTGCATCTCAATTAACGTTTTCTAAATATCAATTTTAATCAGTCATTGTCAATTCCATTTCCAATCACAAATTGTAACATGTTTTTGTGCCATGTGCACTAAGGTATTCGTTTATTTATTATATTTATGTTATAATTTTAACAAAATTGATACAGGCTGTTGCATAATTGACTTGACCCTCTTTATTCTCAATTTCCTTCACTGTGGAATATGGTGGATTTCATAACAGAAGGGAACTTTCCATCATAATTCCTTTTCCATCTTTCTAGGTGAAGTCATGTGTTGGTGTTTTGTTGAAACACGTAGCACGTAGTGTTCTATACGGCTCCTGTTGATCTTTCATTTTGCTAGTCACTAATATCTGAGCTTTTTATATCAATCTGTTATGAAAACATTCCACCTATATTTACATTTGAAATTTTAGGGCGGAGCAAATAATTTTGCATAAATATATTGAAAATATAGGGACGTTATAATGTAGATATCACAATAAAATAATTTTAATTTTTTATTTTCGTTTATTTGACATTCGTACTTTCAAGTTGTGTAAAAACGACTTGTTAATATTAATGTTGCCAGCTTATTTTTTTTTATTTCAATTTCCCAGCAAACAAATCGACATAAGTAAGCTTTTATACTGTATTTGCAAACACGTGATTTATTTTAAACGATTCGTTTTAAATAAGCCCATTATTCTATTGACATATGGTAATGGAATAAATACTAAAACGAGTCGTTTTATTCAAAAACAATAAACGCGTGTTTGCAAATACGGTTAAAAGCTCAAGTTTACTTGTCGATTTGTTAGTTGGGTAATTGAAATTAAAAAAATAAGCTGGCAACATTAATCATAATTAGTCGTTTTTACAAACTTTTTAGAACGAATGTCAAATAAACGAAAATAAAAAATTAAAATTATTTTATTGTGATATCTACATTAATGTTCGTTTTATATTTTGCTCTACAAAATATTCAAACAAATATTTTAGTTTAGATTTTTAAGAATTATACCTGTTTTTTAATTGCTTATATGGAAATGTCAGGAGTTTTGAACGGGGATTGTAGATAATTACAGAGACCTGTAATTTTACAATATGTGTTATAGCCCCGGTCAGGTTAGGTTTAACAAATGGCAAAATTTAAGCCAAATGGTACCACTTTTACATATCGCTCCTTTACTTGTATGGTGTCACAACTCAAAATACTTGATTTTGCAGAAAACACGTTTAAAGTTTACTATTGAAACTGGTTTTTAATTGAAAAAGCCCGGTAAATAGAAAATGTAATAATGGTGTGTACTCTTCTCAAACGGTGAGTTTAAAAGATATTAATACGAATTTTGACACAATATTAAGCACGATATAACGAATAATTCCTCATCATTAACTCAAAAAACTCATTTTTTGAGTTATGACACTATACAAGTAAAGGAGCGATATGAGCCTTCACATAGGTTGTTTGACATTAGGCGTTTTTTGTTGGCATAATTATCAGTGTTCTACCATACAAAGTTGACATTAGTGTTAACGCTCAAAATTCTAGAAGTTAAAAATTAACTTGCATACATTGTGAATGATTCTCTTATTGTTAATGGCTCTCTTTGGTATTAAGAAAAAAGGTAAATGTTTTTGTGTTGCTTTCAAGCTAAATTGCGTCTAATAAACTAATTTTATCAATATTTCATCGAAAATGTGTAATATTTTACAAAACTATTCCAAACGACGCTAAATTAAATTGAGAAATTTATGGAAGTTAAGGTGTCGTTTTTTTCGTTTTGATGCATGGTAACAATCAAAGTTTGTCAACTAAAAAGGCCTATTAATAAAACATTTTAAAGGGCTTGTTAGTCAACTGGTAAAGTAACAAGTACTCGCTAGATTTTTCTTACGTGACAATCAAAATGCATTAGATTTGCACGCAACATGTTACTTTGTTCAGTAATCGTTACTGCTACTTTTGTTGCGTTACCAGTTGACTAACGAGCCATTTAACATTTTGCTACCTAATGAAGATCAAATTATAATGCTTGAACCAAAAGACTTTTGGTAGTGGTCATAAAAAATAATTATACTTTTACTAAAACACTTTTTAAAAAGTTTCTTGCTGTCAAAAGTCTATGGTAAAACAAAACATTTTAATATACTACAACAGCAATGTTAATATACTATTAACCCATTAATGCCCACTGGTACATATATGTAACGCCAAAATATGTAATTTTTCACCTATTCATAGAGTTTCTTTTCGCCCTTTTTTTACTTTATAAATGAATTAATTTTATAACCTTATCTTTATAGAACAAAAGTTAAAGATTATAAAAGGTTATTGGGCCAGAAAGATCTGAGAATAACCCACTGTTACATATATGTAACGGCTTCCAAAAAAAATTTCCTAAAACATTTTGAGTTTTTATTTAATTTTGTTTCTATAGCTAAAAATACCTAGTTCTCAAAATTTCAAGATTTTATCTATTCTAGATCGCTGTGGGCATTAATGGGTTAAGCGCAATTAAAATAAATTAATTTGTAAACTTTTTTTGCAACCGAAAGGCAATATTTTTTAATTATTTTTTTATTTCAATACATTTTTATTGTTTTGTAGGTAAATTCTCAAAGCGAGTCAGAAAGACTTCGTGCGCAAATGTTGGAAATAAATGAAAAGTTAAAAAAGCTTGATAAAAACCAGAACTTAAATGTAGATGATGACATTATCATGGAAGATGAAGCTTCAGAAAGTCAGCTGTATGGGAAAAATTATCAAAAAGATAAAGTAAGTACGTTTTATCTTATAGTAAAATGATCGTTACTCAACTGTTAACGCAACAAAAGCACCAGTAACAAGGTGTTCCTTTTTATCATGTGGCAATATTAGGATTATGACACTAGATTTTTTTCGGCGAGAGCTGTGGAAAACGCCTCCCACTCGCAAAAATATTTATTATTTCATTTATTATGCTTTTTGCACTAAAGTTGTACAATTTTTTCATTATTTAAACTATGTTTTTTATATGCACGCCCTAAAAAGGTGGTGGGCCAACCACAACCTTTTGGTGGTGGGACACCTGTTCTTAGTCCCCTGGGTTCTAGTGCAGGACTTTGAACTTATTCTGATATAAAACTCTATTTTTTAAAGGTTAGTTAAGTTCTTTAAGGAGTAACTTTTTTCCCCCTTGTCCGATTTGGCCCATTTATTTTGGACTGCATCGTGCATTCTACAGACAGACAGGCAGAAGGACCGACATTCATTGAATGGCTTATAATCGTTCATGGATCAATAGTATATATACTTAATGGGTTCCCCGACCGATCAGGTAAGATCTAACTTGTTCTATAACAGTTGAGTAACGAACCCTTAAGGAATATAATACAGATTTTACTGTGCACCATAATCAATTTGTGTTTTTGAAAAACCGGCGAGCTTCCGGAAACAATTATTCTCTCTTTTAGAAGTTTTAAATTGCATTTTAATATTTTAATTTTATATGTATAAACATTTCAGATGATCTTGCTTGTTAACGAAGTTTATTGCCGAAAAAAGTTCTATTATCATGCTACTTGTAATTCGTACAAGGCAACACATACTACAAGACGACTGATCGAAGGAGTTTTCACTAAAGATGCCATAAGAACCTGCACGTTAAGTGGGCAAGCCCCGAGAAATCAAGGAAAAGATAAATTAATGGAGAAAAGAAAACGCTTGAATCCAAGAGCAAGAAAAGCCATAATTGGTACAAAAATTATTTATAATATTTGTATATGAAGTTAAATAAACAGTATTTATTTATATTTTTATTTCAGACTTTTCGCAGAAGTTGAGCAAGAAAAAAAATGGTCTTTTCAAAGTGAGCTCGAGGTAAATAGGTGTATAAGCCTAAAACTTTGTGAGCTCAGACGGGAGTACAAAAAAAAACAAGAAAACTTAAGCGAAAGTGAGGAATCCGACTAATTTAAATTATCAGTGATATAATCGTTCGTAATAATATACACAATACTCATGCAGTACAAATTAATTTAAAATTATTTCTAATTTTATTTCGCAAACATGCCATTCGTATATAGAATATACATATAAAATAAGTTACTTTTTATCAAATAAAGATTTTTAATTAAAAAAAAGTATTTTTTTTGCAGAAAGTAGGAAAGAAACAAATATGAATAATAATGTATGAACATACGTGGACACATATATGTTTTCATATTAATAATATATGTCCATATATGTTCATATATGTCATATATGTGCATATGCCCTCAAATTACGTACATGGTCATATATGGACGATCATATATGAATCATATATGATCATATATGCACATTTTTCACCGGGCAAAATAAAATATTTCTAGTTAAAATTGTTAATTTTTTCACGTTAAAAAATCTATTATCCTTTAAAAAGGAGATTAAGGATAATATTCATAAATTCGGCCAAATCGTATTTAAATTTTCTACTTGTTAGTTGTTAGCTTTTATAGTCAAAATGAGTTGGTGGCCTGCCCCACTTCTATAATAAGACACCAGCCTAAAAACATTATCATGTTAAAAACAAAAAACCAGAAATATGGTATTTTGTGATACCCACGTTGATGATTTTGGTAAAAATACTTAAGAAACCCTTGCATCAGTAATTATTCACGTTCATATGTCTAGACATAAGGAGTCTTAAATATACATATTTATTAAGTTTTTTTTTTTTTACTAAATACAATTTTGTTTTTGGGCATAGAGAAACATAGAGGCGAAGGCGTCAAAAATTGAGTTGTCAAAGTACAACTTGTTTACATGTATTTGTTGACAAAGTACGACTTGTAAACATGTATTGTGTGGTGAATTCACATCGACAACGTACGTGTGAGAAATTAGAAAAAGATAGCAATATTGTTTTTTCTTTCACCTTTTCTCTATGTTTTTGGGACTTCCTTAGACAAAACAATAAAACCTTACAGAAACAGAATAAAAAATAATAATAAATATACTCGTATCATAAACTATATAGTCTATGGGGAAGTTAACAAAAAAAAAATAACCAACTACAACAGGAAATACATACTTGTATGTTTTTTATATGAGAGAAAATAAATTATTTCAAAAATACTCAACAAGCAACATGGGTTTAAAAAAAAAAAATTAATGTTGCCCTCATCTATGGTTTCTAACAGACTTTGCCTTAGAGATGCATGTTCCCAAATGAACCATAATGAAATTGTTCATAAACAAAAATTGTCTTCAATGTCGTCGTAGACAACTGAAAAACAAAATATAAAAAAATATTTAATTTTTTGTGGCTTAAGTCGCGCTAGTAAAAAAAACTCTCTAAATTATAGTTTTTATTTTATCGCTTTTAACCAATAAAGACAAAACACAAACTTAACTAGGAATGGAGCTGTACTTAGAACGAAACTGCACCTGTGGCTTTCGTTGACAAAAAAAAAAATAAAAATTCAATTGTTTAACATTTAAAGCACTACGAAAAAACATTTAAGATAAAATACTAATTTTGCCAATGAATTTAAATAAAAACAAGTAAGAAAGCTTTAATCGGATGTGCAGAATCTTTAAATACTCTCTACAATGCCCTTTTTAGGTGATAGTAAATTTTCTAACATGGAAATATAACATTTTTGATTTGAGTGTAAAAATTTTTTCGAGTGTATTTTGTTTAGTGTAAAAATATTTTTGAGTGACAAAAATAAGTTGCAAAACATTTTTGTGACTTACCAATGTTTAACGGGTTTTCAATAGAGTATCCTAAACCGAAACCGGTGTACCGGTTTTTTTCATTTTCAAAAACATGGCCGGTTTCGGTTTTTATTCAAATTCGGTTATTCGAAAAACTGATGTTTTTAGGTCGGTTTAACCGGTTATTTTTTTTTTTTTATAAATAACCAATAACATTGATGTCACTTTGTAATTTATAGAAAAAATTATCAGCGATTTTGATCCAAATTTTAGAACGATATTTTGCTTTATAATATAAAAAAAAAAAGTTTTTTTTATATTTTAAGTTAAGTGAAGTTAATAAAATAATTTTGAATCTTATTTTCTACTTTTTAATTAACAAATTTCGTTTTTTTTTAATAAAAATCTAAAATTATCAATAAACCGGAAAAACCGGTTGTCCGGTTTTTTTTTTTTATAGGAACCGAAACCGGTTTTTTAAATTTAATAATTTTCGAATAAACCGAAAACCGGTTTTTGGAAATCGGTGGTTTTTTAGATAGTCTAATTTTCAACACGTAAATTTAAGGTGAAACTAATCTGAAATTTACGGGTTCGCTAATAACTTTTGAACTATTGGACCGATTTCGCTGAAATCAATACAAATCAGGCCAGGGGACAAATATATGTGCCAAGTTTCAGCATCCTCAGAATTGCCTTTTGAAAGATAACGTGTTCTTTATCTCGTAAATTCATGAAAAACCCTTACCGAAATTCAATCTTTTGCTCATAACTTTTGAACCACTGGACCAATTTCGCTGGATTGCAAAACCAACCTGACCAGATAAATGCCCAACATATATGCCAAATTTCAGAAGCCTCCGTAAAGTCCTTCAAAAGTTAGCGTGTTTTCCAAACAGGCGGACGGACGGACATCGCCAGATCGTCTTAAAATCGATCGAGGATCATAAATATATATACACAAAAAAAAACTTTGTCAAATTACTAGGAAAGTCTCGTAATCCCATTTAACCAATATTTGACAGTTTTCCTTGTTTTTTAACAAACAAATTTGGATCGAAATTTAAATTTTTTTTACAATTTATTTTTTTGTAATTTTACAAATTTCCAAGATAAATAAAAAAAAAACTCGTAAATTTACGAGAATTTCTTAGTTGCTCAAAAAAGCTGTAAATTTACAATTTTATTGGTAAAAAGCTTGTCAAATTACTAGGAATTCTCGTAAAATAGGTGGTAGCAAAAAATCTAGTAAACTTAGGAAACCTCCATGTAAATTTTATCGATAAAAACCTTGTAAAACTACAAAATTATTGGTAAAAATCTTGTTAAGTTACTAGGAATTTTTGTCAAATAGGAGGTAGCAAACAAAAAAAAGTTACAAGTTTTTCTTGTTATTTTACTAGGTTTTTTTTCAGTGCAACCTCTGAAAAAACGAAATTTTTGCATAGAAGTCTCACGTCCAGATTTGTGGCTTAGCATTGTTATTTTGACCGATATATTCTTTTAATCAGCGTTTTAAAGGCTACGTTAGCTACCCGTTTTTTTGCTTTTGCTTTTCATATCACTTCAAACAATTTCAATATTATAAGTTATAGCTTTTGTTTACTTTTCTTTTTTGTGTTTGCTTAAACTACAACAACATGAAAAAAACAAAAACTCCAAACAGAGCAGTAGCGGAAAACAAATTTTATTGTACACACACATTGTAAACAAATGTAGCAATATAAAAACGTGATCATATTAAAAATAATGAAAAATTTGGAATTTTTTCGAGTTTTTCGATATTTTCGAATATGTACGCAATTTTAATATTATCGGTCTAGACGCTTAGAAGTTATGAGCAAAACCGTGACATTATGATTGGGTTAGAGATGGGCGCAGGTCACGTGATTTGCGTGATTTACGTGAATCACGCGTGAGTGATTTTCATTTCAATCACGTGATTGTGAGTGAGTGTGAGCTGAAAAAAAATCTGAGTGAGTGAGTCATTTATTTTTTACGTGAGTTTGCGTGATTAGATTTTTTGATTAGCCCAATTTTTTCATTTTTTGTAAAAAAAAAATTTTGGAGTTTTTTTTTTTGGTAAGAAAATTTTATTGCGTGAGTAGATTTTGCGTGACTCACGCGTGAGCTTGATTGAATCTGGCGTGAGTAAGATTTTAATTACTCACGTAAATAGTGAGTGAGCGTGAATAAAAAAAATTGCGTGAGTGATTCGATTATTTTTGCGTGAGCGTGAGTGAGTGTAAGTCAAAATCCACTCACGCACGCATCTCTACACTAGGTTTTTCGAAAATTCACGTGTTGAAAAATACACAAAACATGGTTTTAATTAGAGATGGGCGCGTGAGTGATTTTTGACTCACACTCACTCACGCTCACGACAGGAATTTTTGAATCACGCATACTCACTCACGAGAAAATTTTTTCTACTCACACTCACAATCACGTGAGTAAATTTAATACAACTCACACTCACTCAAGCTTCACTCACACTCACGTTGACTCACACTCACGAAACTCTTATTCATACAAAAAAAAAATTTAAAAACTAAAATTTGAAAAACCTTTAAAAATTTTCAACAAAATTTAAAGTTCACCGTAACTTCTTAAAAATCTTACTCACGCACACTCACTTATGCAATTTTTTTCTCCACTCACACTCATGTGAGTAAAATTGAATTTAGTCACACTCAAGCGTGGTCACGCGTGAATCACGTTCTAATCTGCTCATGCGCACATCTCTACTTTTAATGACCAGGGTACACCACAACAATGTTTGCCAAAGTTTTTTTTTTGAGAAGTTGAATTATAATTTTACATTAAAACAATCCAACCCTATTCTTTATACACATGAAAATAAAACAGTTATGTTAAACAAGATAAGTGTGTGTGTTATAGTTGTATTAAATTTTTTCTTTGTAGGCTACAAAAACAATATTTGTAGGCTACCAAAAATAATTTGTAGGCTACAGGTAGGCTACCAAAAATAATTTGTAGGCTACTTGTAGGCCACACAATTCTAATGTTTTTGTTTTATTTGCTACTTATTCATTTTTAAAAACAATCGTAAGCTCTCGCTACAAAAACAGAAATGTGCAAGTATTAGTAGTTATAGCTACTGAATGATTTACATATTGTTTGTTTTCAAGACTACACATATCGTCAATTTTGGTTGTTTAAGCTACTTTCTTCGTAGTAATTTAAACGCTGCTTTTAATTTTCAAATTGATCAAAACTAAAGAAAATTTTTTTTTACTGAAAACGGAAATGTGAAATATTTCCTCTTCTTGTGTTGGACAAAGACAATGAGTACCAAGTAAATATGCTTTGCTTGGCTTTAAAATTTTTCTGAGTTGTCCAAAACTTTTCTGATTTTCCCAGATTGTTGATTTTTTAACTATCCGGGTCTAAAAACTTCAAAATCATATTGTAACATAAATAAATTATAATAACTGAGAAAATGCAAGTACATATTTAAACATACTTTGAAACTCAAAAGGCAACCATCCCAACCGATCAAACCTAATTTTTTTTAAAAACTTAAAACTATTTTAAGGTGGCGGTGTCTTGGCTTATCGGCCATATCGCGGAGATTTTTTTTTTAATTTTTGAGCTATTTCTTTTTAAGATATAAACGATGATTTATATGGGAAGAAATGCATAAACAAATTCATTAATTCGTAAATTTTAATACCCATTTTGGAGATTTTTTTAAACAAAGTGAAATCAACCTGCTTTGTCAAAAGCTAGCATATTAGTGAATGAAGTATTAAATATCCATTAATTAAATATTTATCAAACAATTTCAAAAATTTCAGAACCTGTTCTGAAATTTTAAATTTTTTCAAAAAGTCAATTTATCAAAAATACGGCCACTTTTTTTAATTTTTTTTTTTTATTTAGATGTTTTTCTATCCACATAATAAAAATTTAGATGCACATTTTTGTATTTAAAAAAAAAACCGCATTTAAATAGTGGATTTTATAAAAATTCTGCAATTCACTTGTATTTTATTGTGTCCACACCGCGTATGAGTAATGAGTATTTGCGAAAACCAACGAATTTGTATTACTCATACGCGGTGTTGATACATTAAAATACAAGATAATTACAAAATTTTTATGAAATCTAATATTCAAATGCGATTTTCTCGAAAAATACGAAAACTGTCCATCTGAATTTTCATTCTGTGGTTAGAAAACATCTAAACTTTAAATTTATAAAAAAAAAATTTTGCGGGATTTTTGATAAATTTGCTTTTTTAAAAAAACGAAAAATTTCAGAACGGACTATGAAAAGTTTTCAAAATAAAAAGTTTAGTCTATAGCCCATAAAAAATATACAAAAATGTAAATGTTTAAGATTGTGGTGCGTTTCGTTTCAATTTGATAAATATTTAATCACGGAAACTCGACACAAATTTGACAATTTTTTCAATATTTAACCACGCTTCACAGTTTTTGAAAAAGTTAAAAACTAAAAGCGCAATTTTTTTAGTTCCATATAGGGCTATCCATACCACATATTCAGACATTAATGGGACATACATATGTTTTTGAGCTAGAAATTTATACAATATATATTTTAAATTTGTGGTAAATCTGTGTATAACCGTTGGGATAGTTCCATTAACCATTTCGAAAGTGAAAATTAAATAAAATGATTATTGTTGTTGTTAAGAACAGAACTTTATAGTTGTACAATTTAAAGTACATAATACTTTTGCGTTTTTTACTTAATTTTGACTTCCAGGCATAACTTTGTTGCTCTTGTTAAAGTATAAATTCATATGCAGTGCAAAAATATGCATGGTAAATGCTTAAACTTATACCAACTGTAAAGGCTCTTTTTAAGTTAATACAACTACATTTACGAGAATTAAATACATGTATGGTGGAGTGAAATAAACACAATACACACTGGGTATAAATCCTATAAGCCTTTTAAAAATTTTCAACCTGATTTCGGAACGCGTTGAAAGCACCATCAACGGTAACGTGAATTTTGTATCACTACGTTATTGCTTTCGAATTTTAAGTTATCACTTGAAATGTCAATTATATTAAAATTGGTGTTGCCATACATTATAAAATTGATAAAATTGTTTACCCATTTTGTAAGGGATCCAAACCTATTTTATGCATTTACAGCAGAATACAACACCCAAAAAACCGTTTGTATTCAATACTAAAAATTTAACTAAATTTTAGTCCAAAAGGACCTTGTGCAGAAATTGGTAACCAATAATAATTACTAATATTATTCAAAACCAGTAAAAATTGCTAATTTTAGTAATTTGAAGATACTAAAGTTAGTAACTTATTAGTAGATTTTGGTACAGAATCACTTACTTAACCTTTTACTGTAGAATTATTTTGAGTGAAGCAATATAAGGTGCATTCCAGGCCAAATCACTCTCTTTTAGACCCGACCCCTTTCGATTTATTTTATTTTTGGATATGTTTTAGTACTTATTAAATGCAACTTGGACACCAATTTCCAGCATTTTATTCCAAGATGGTTTTGAGTAATCAATTTTTCAAAATGGCGAATTTTCAAAAAATAAAAAATAAAACATTAATATTTTCAATTAATTTTGACCAGTTAAAAATATAGATATCTTAAAAACAGTTGGACAACGTTTTGTTGGTATTTAAATGTAGTTTTAGAAAAAAATATTAAAAAAATTATTCGAAGTAATTATCACTTATTTTTTAACGTTTACAAATTAAAATCGACTTTTTGAAAAAGTCCGAAACCTTCGATATTTTTTACAAACTTCTAAAAGTTCTACTCTAAATTACGCAACTTTTAAGCCATAATTCGAGATGTGATCGCAATTTGTTCTATTTTTTCAAATTTTGAAAATTGCACCTTTTATTTGTTGACTCTGATTTATTTTATATGGTCCTCCAAAAAAAAATAAATTGGTAGATACTGACCCTAACTGACCCTATTTATATTCACTTCGAGGTAAAAAAACGCCTCACAAATATTACGAGCGATCGGACATGGATAAGGTGTTCCGCATGGGCCTTGAAGTTTAAAAAACGGATTACAAGGAAAAAAATGAATTTTTTTCTGTTTTCTAAATTTTTTTGGTATTTTAAGTTAAGTTTAAATTCAAGTGGTTGCAGAATTATAATACGGAGTAAAATGCCTCTCTCATAAGGTACCAAAAACTGAAATCGGTTGAAAATCAGCCAAATTATAACTACTTCCCCAGGCATCTAACGTGTGGCAGACCACTTGATTAAGCAATACAATCAGATTTTTGAAATGCATTGAAATTTTCTACTATAATAACATTTTTTTATTCTTCAAGTTCAAATGTAATTAGATGACAAGTATTTTTCATATTGTGTTTTGTTAACATTTTTTAAATTAATGCTAAAAATGCCTGCTTTTTCAACAGCCTTTTGAAATCTTTATTTAAAAAAAAAATTTTTTTTTGTTTTAAAATTTGGAAAAACCAAAAAAATATTACACTGAAACATGAATAATGAAAAAATGGTATTACAGTAGAAAATTTCAATAAATTTAAAAAAGGGACTCGTATTCTTTAATTAAGTGGTATGACACACTCTAGATGCCTGGGTAAGTTGTAATAACTTGGCTGATTTTAAACCGATTTTAGTTTTTAGTACCTTATTAGAAAGGCATTTTACTCCACATCATAATTCGGTAATCACTTGAATTAAAACTTAACTTAAAATACCAAAAAAAAATGAGAAAACAGAAAAAAATCATATTTTTCCCTGTAATCCGTTTTTTAAACGTTTTTTTAATGTCCGATCGTCCTAAATTTTTGTAAGACGTATTTTTACCTCGAAATGAATATAGTTAGGGTAAGTTAGGGCCAATATCTTCCAATTCAGAGCCAAAAAAAAAAAGATGCAATTTTAAAAATTAAAAACAAATAGAAAGAATTGTGATCACATCTCGAATTAAGGATTAAAAGTTGCGTAATTTAGAGTAGAATTTTTATAGTTTTTTACAAAAAAATTTAAAGTTTCGAACTTTTTCAAAAAGTCGATTATAATTTTTAAACGTCAAAAAATAAGTGATAATTACTTCGAATAATTTTTTCATATTATTTTTCTAAAACTACATTTAAATACCAACAAAACACTGTCCAACTTTTTTTTAAATATCTATTGTTTTCAAAATTAATTAAAAATTTCAATTTTTTTAATTTTTTGTGAGAAAATCGTTATTTTGAAAAATTGATTACTTAACACCATCTTGAAAGAAAAAGCTGAAAATTGGTGTACAAGTTGCATTTAATAAATACTAAAACATATCCAAAAATAAAATAAATCGAAAAGGGTCGGGCCTAGAAGTGAGTGATTTGGCTTGGAATGCCCCATAAGCAAAAATATTTATTTTCAGCAAATTCTTTGATTTGCAACGATATTTGGTTTAGTTGTTATAAGACTAACAGGACAAAATATGCATTTGCATGAAACTCCTATCCTTGCTTATTACTAGGGTGTTCGGTCGATTAATTCTTGTTCAGTTAATTTAAAATTGCTAATTTAGATTAAAGGATTAATCGAAGAAATTATTCCGATTAATCGAATAATAATAATATATGGTTTTCCTGGAAAAATGTATAATTTTTTTACATTTACATCGCCCAAAAAAGAAAATAAAATTTCGCCCAAAAATTGTTCATACAAATTTGGGCCATATTTCATATGAAAAGCTACCCAAAATTATGGGCACATTTTCATAGTTTTTGGGCAAAATTTGGAAAAAAAAATTGGGTGATTTTTCATTACGAAAAATTGCACAAAAACAATATATGAAAAATTGCCCATTTTTAGTTCGGTTTGAATTTTTGTCAAAATCTTAAAGTGTCAAAACCAAAATAAGTTGCAATGAAACAGCCAATACAAAAATTAAATACCCTACTCCACTATGTAGTACACAGCCTAAAAAAAAGTTTACAAAAATTGTTAGAAACATACAGCGAATAGTTTTGATCTTTTATAAATTGTAAACTAAATTAACCAAGAAAAATCTGATGAACAACCTTCCCGTTGTGGAGTAACAGACAAAGGTTCTGGTGGGAATAGAAATGACAACCCATGCACTTATAGATTATTACACTTCATACTAGTCTACCGCTGCCAGTAGAAAATCAAAAGTAATGAATTTAAAAACAGCATGGATGTGCGATGAAAGCGCCGCAGACAAAAAATTTGTTATGAAAATGTTTTCAATTTCTACACACATAATATTTTTACATCAATTACCTACTTATAGCTTTTTCGGATCAGATTATCAAGAAGACGATATGTCAAAAATATTAATAAGGATACGTAACAAAAAGTCTTGTCTTAATTTTTTTCTTTTTTTAAAAAAGTTTTTCTGCATAGCAGACCTTTGGCCGGGCTTAGAGATTACAAACTCCATGCCTTAAACCCACCCTCTCCGCAAAATAAAACTTTTTTGGGTAATATGTGTTTTGGGGAAAATGTGTTTTCGTTTTTTTTTTTAATTCTTGGGTCATTTTCTTTTCTTTCTTGTGCTTTTTTCGTTAATTTTGGGCGATATTTCGTTTTTTTTTCTTTTTGGGTAATTTTTCATATTTTTTGGACGATTTTGTATTTGGAAAATTTTTCATATAATTTTTTGGGCGATTTTGCCTACAGCCTTTTGAGTGTAGTTCGTAATTTTGTGATCCATAGTGCACTGGAGAATAAGTTAATTCATATGTATATTTTAATACTCAAACTTTTTGATTTTTTTTTACAAAAACAGTTGAATCCTAAAGTTTCTCATTTTTTTTTTATTGTTATTATAACATTTATGCAGTCGTTAGTGTACTATTTCTTCTGTTGATTCACTTTTACTAAGAAGTTATGCCAAGGAAAGGAGTTGATTTTTTTTTCTAAAATTTTAAAGTACAAATTAATTGTGCCATTCGCTCACAGATAAAAATGAGTTGTTAGATCAAGCACGAAATACACCAGGTTGAGCATTATTTTAATTAAAAGTCAGCTAATGAGGAAAATTGTTGAATCAAGCACTAAAATTGTAGGTCAGTCATTGACTGATTCTTGATTAAACCAATGCTTGATTTGAGCAAATGATTAATCGGTATATTTCTGTTATTTTTGATTAAACCAATGCTTGATTTGAGGGAGTGGTTAATCAATATTTTTTGGTTATTTTTGATGAAACCAATGCTTGATTTGAGTGAGAAGTTAATCAATATTATACAATTTTAGTGTTTTTTGTCAATCTTTTTTTAAAATGTTTTTTTTTGTGTTTTTTATTATTTTTTTTTCTTTGTCTTGTGTGCGTGCACGTACTTTTCTGTTTGGCGACTAACGAAAACTAAAAGAAAAAACTCAACAGCGTTCATCGCATTGTTAATCAAAGCCTACATGATGAGTTTTTTTGTTTTTAAATGTCATACTGTGAATTTTTTAGATTTGAGCAAATGGTTTATTGATTCAAGTAAAATTTAATTGAATGTCAAATTTTAAGCTGAGCAAATATTTAATTGTTTTTTTCCTTCGAATATTTTTTTCTGTGCTGTTTCGGTCAAAGTGAATTTGGAAATTCGAGTTTGAAAAGTTTTCATATTCCAATTTCATTAATTGTACTAAAACTTGAGGAGCCCTTCCCAATCCAGTAATTATGATACCAGTAGAATGTTCAACATACTCGTATACAAAAGAAAACAGTTTAAAATTACTAGGAAATGGTAGCAATTGTGCATGCATTGTTCCTCATTATTTTATCGTACACTCAATAGAAAACTTAGTCAACAATACTACAAGGTATATTTCGAAACCTAAAACTAGCATAAAAGTTCAAATTAAAACAGGTTGCTGATTTTCGGACCAAATGACTTAATATAAATTTGAAAATTAAACAAATTGGTTGATTGCCCAGAATATATTTTCTTTTTTTACGACTTACGCCCCTAATTTGTTCCTTTTAATGAAAAAACTTTTTAGTTTTTTCTTGGGATTTTTAAAGGAACATCTAGAGGTCGCGCTTGCGGCTTTTTTACAAAAATATGCGAGTTTAAGATTTTTAAGATATTTAAATGCATTAAAATGTTCAAATGACAAAAATTTCATAAAAAAAACTGAATTTCGCTAAAAATGCGTATCGTCCATTCCAGAATATAATAACCAATTCATAAGATATATGTTCTTAATCAATATGTTTTACTAAATTTTTTTTCGAGTGTCCCTCTTTCTCTTTCTCTTTCTCTTTCTCTCTTTGCTCACCCACTTTCTATTACTATGCCCCTGGTTGAAAATTTCTTTTGTAATACAAATTCCTTTACCATTATGAAGAGTCAATTTAATTATAGATCCAAGCCTTCACTACAAAGTGACATATCGAGGGCCTATATTCAAAACCCTCTATCTAAAAAAACACAACTTTTCAGGAGAGCCAAAAAACTGTTTATTTCGCGAATTGTTAGAGTAATTAAAATTCGATATTCTACAATATTTTTTTAAATCAACTACTGAATCTGACATATAATTCGTTTTTAAAATTTTGCACTATTGGGGATTTTAGAGGATAGATAGAGGGTTTTGTTTCTCAAAAATATTAAGTACAGGAATGAAAATGATCAGATAGAGGGTTTTGCATTTTAATAAAAATGAATTATGATTTCATTTATGACATCGGTTAATTTTTAACGTAATTTATTAATGATAACGGCTTATAAATAATTTCGAAATCGCGGTTTTGGTCCACAGGTGCGGATTGCTAAGACAAAAATTATTTTTTTTACCGAATTCGTCTCAAAAGTTGACAAACTGTTGAGAATGTTTGTAAGAAATAGTAAAAAAAATAAAAACGGGATTTTGGTCCACAGATGCTGATCAGCATCGGGATTTTTAAGATAAAAATTTTTGTTTCACAATGTACACAAGACAATCAAAGTTTGAGACATATTTTTTAAAAAAGTCAAACAAGAATTTTCAGAAAAGATTAGCATCAGTGGACCAAAATTGTGGTTCTGGAATTTTGTTGATAAATTCATGTGCAGCATGCAAAAATTAGTATGAAAACATGTAATGCATGATAAAATTATTCAAAACAAATCTTTGTAAATTAATTATTTGAAAAGATAGAGGGTTTTGCATTCAGAAAAATTAATTGTGTAAGAGATAAAGAAAACCAAAAATGCAAATAAAATAGCAAAAAAAAATATTTTTGTTGTGAATTTTACACCATAAATGAGGGCCGTTTTACTGAATATTTTGCCATCAAAAAGTCATTTTCGTGAAAATGGAAGATAGAGGGTTTTGAATATAGGCCCTCGATATATTTTTTTAAAAAGTTTTCATTTCAATTCTCTTTACAAGAACTTATTTTTGAATGCAGTTTATAATTTTATATAATTTTTTTTTTTTCGTTTTAACAATTATTTTCAATAATATTTCTTTTTTGCTCAAACAGAAACAGAGAACAGAATATAAGGTTATGCAAATGTATGTAAATTTGACTTTGGTTATTGTTTAAAATTGATGAGGCTAAAAGAAATTCATAGAGTATATTTTTTTTTGTTTGAATATAAATCAATTACGAATGACTATTTCTTTTGTAAAATTTTATTTTGTATTTGTTCAATTTGAGTGTAAGTGTTATGGTTGATAAGATGTAGTTAACAGAGCGTATGAGTAATATTTCTTTGCAAAAAAAAAAATTAACAATTTTGAAATGAAAAACAGGCCAGAATCTTTTATGCAAATTTAAATAAAAAAAAATGTTTTTGTAAGTCATAAGGGGGCATACAATTGGAAATAAACTAAGATCTAAAAAACCCGAATTATATTTTACGCCCTTTTTCACTTACAAGGGAAATATTCCGACCCTTATAAACCAATTTGCCTGAAACATAGAATATATATGGGCATTCCAGGTCAAATCACTCACTTTTAAACCATTCTCTCAAATTTTCATATTTTTATACTATATTGGTGTTTATTAATCAATTTTTCAAAATGGCGATCGTTTCAAAAAAATTAAAAAATTTTAATTTTCAATTAATTTTGACCAGGAGATTTCTTAAAAAAAGTTGGACAACGTTTTGTTGGTATATTAGGTGACAGAACATAATCCCCACGGACATTACCCCCAAAACGAAAATGGGGATTATGACCGAATTCATCACGGACATAACCCCCATAATAGTTGTGGGGACTATGACCGTTTCTAAAACGGTCATAATCCCAATGGGGATTATGTCCGTTCCCTGTTGGGATTACGACCGAAAAATATTCGGTCACAACACCCATTCATATTATGGGGACTAAGTCCAAAAAAAATGTCGGTCATAATCCCCTTTATTTGCGGAGAGGGTGGGTTTAATGCATCGAGGGCCTATATTCAAAACCCTCTATCTTAAAAAACACAACTTTTCAGGAGAGCCTAAAAACTGTTTATTTCGCGTATTGTTAGAGTAATTAAACTTCGATATTCTACAATATTATTTTAAATCAACTACTGAATCTCACATACAATTCGTTTTTAAAATTTTGCATTATTGGTGATATTATGAAAGATAGAGGGGTTTGTTTCTCAAAAATATTAAGTACATGAATGAACAGATAGAGGGTTTTGCATTTTAATAAAAATGCATTATTATGATTTCATTTACGTCATCGGTAAATTTTTAACGTGATTTATTAATGATAACGGCTTATAAAGAATTCCGAAACCGCGGTTTTGGTCCACAAGTGCTGATTTTTGAGACAAAAAATATTTTTTTTACCGAATTCATCTTAAAAGATGACAAACTAAAAAATAGTAAAAAACTAAAAACGCGATTATGGTCCACAGATGCAGATAAGCATAGCGATTTTTAAGATTAAAAATTTTGTTTCATAATGTACACAAGACATCCAAATTTTGAGCAATATTTTTCAAAAAAGTCAAACAAGAGTTTTGAGAAAAAATAGCATCACTAAACCAAAATCGTGATTCTGGAATTTTGTTGACAAATTCATGTTTAGAGGGTTTTGAATATAGACCCTCGGCATGGATTATGACCAACTAGTATAGTGGACATAATCCCTGTAATGGGGATTATGGCCATTTGTTATGTGGTTATTATCCCCATAAATCTGGGAATTATGTCCGTTTTTTATTGGGATTATGTCCAAATTATTTTCGGTCATAGTCTCCACTACCATTATGGGGATTATGACCGAAATGAATTTGGTCATAATCCATATAACGGAAATGGGGATTATGTCCGTGGGGATTATGTCATGTCAGACATTGGGAACTTTGTGTGCAAAAGGCCCGCATCGAAGTTTTTTTGTTATAACTCTTGAACGGATAGGAATTTCACGACATTCTTTACCATTATAAAAACTGGAGACCTTAAGGAACTCACACATGCGGATTGGACATTTTTCGCATTTGTACCCTACTTGAAATTTAAGGCAAAGTTGGTTAATTTATTCATATCTCTTATATATATAAAAATGGATGTGTGTATGTATGTATGTGTGTATGTATGTTCCGTATGGACTCGAAAACGGCTTTACCGATCTTGATAAAATTTTCAGGTAATATTCAGAATAGCCTGGGGAGTAACACTGTCAAGTCGGATTTTTGATTTTTTGTCTGTGGGCGGAGGGGCGTGGCAAAATCTAATTTTTACATTGCACCAATAATGACATCTATATATAACAAAAACGGATTGACCGATTTTGATGAAACGATAGAACTACCCGAGTACTAACTTTGTGCTAAATAAGAGCGTGATCGGACAAATGGGCGTAAAATGCCATGTCCCTTTGTATTGAATTGAATGTTATTTCTGCATGCTCCGCAATAACGCAAAAACTGTTGATTCGATTTTTATTAACTTTTCAGCACTGAAAGTGTTAATCGAGTACGGCACTATAGGGCATGTTATACTGCGATTGGAAAAAGGGGCGTAAAATGCCACGCCCCTTTTTACTATACTGGACGTTGTCTGCCTGTTTCGCAATCACGCAAAAACAGCTAAACCGATTCTCTTGACATTTCCACTACACACAATACTAACCAAGTGCATATGTAGGCCATATAAGATCATTATTGGAAAAAGGGATCAAAATTGCAACGCCCTTTGTACTATACTGACCACGATTGAACAAAGAGGCGTAAATTGCCACGCCCCTTTGTTTTACACTGAACGTTATATCTGCCTGTTTTGAAATCACGCAAAAACGTATAAGCCGAATCTGTCACTACTGATAGAACTAACCGAGAACGGGAACTGTAGGTCATATGTAGAGCACGATTCGGCAAAAGGTTGTAATATGTCACTCCCGTTTTTCATAAATAAAAAGTTATTTCCTCCTCTTTTGCAATCACACAAAAACGGCAAAACTGATGTCAATGAAATTTGCAGCACAGATAGTAGTAATCGAGGATGCAGCATGGAACTTTAGACTATCACGATTTGATAAAAAATGCGTTAAATGACACGCCCCTTTGTACTATAATTAACGTTATGTCTGTCTGTTTCGAAATCACGCAAAAACGGCTGAACCGATTTTGTTGAGATTTCTCTATAGATAGTGCTAACCGAGGGTGGAACCAAAGGTTACTAGCTGGACCCGCACCCGTGCTTTAATTTTGTCCGACCCTATATTTAAATAAAGATGCAATATAAAACAGTTTTTTTCTAAGGGCCAGCAACGCGGACCGGGTATAGCTAGTTAAAAAATAAAATGGAGGTCAATTTTTTAAGAAACTATTTGATTTTAAGTGACAATATAACAGCTTACCATTCAATACGAAGTGTTTCATTCATTTTTTGGTGCAGTCTACATCCTACACTTAAATAACTTGCAAAATTAACTGTTATTTATCTATTATCATTTTCGATTTTTTAAACAAAAATAATGCGGAAAAATATCAAAAAAAGAAGAAACACACGGTAAATAAGTATTATTTGCAATAATTGTTAAGATATTGGGTAAAAAAAAAAATATTATAAAAACACTACTCTATAATCAGTTCTTCCAACATTTCTGTCTGCCTTATTAGGGTTATATTTGGATTGGAATCAATCATAAACTTATTAAAAACATCTTGCAGGTTGTTTGTTTTTGAGTTTTGTCTGTTAAAGTTTCTTTTATAATTTTTAAAGTGCCTACACTCAGAAAATTATGTAAGTTACTAAATTTTAGTTGTTTGTATATTTTACAGTTGTTAGTTGTTTTCAACTACAAAGTCAGTTGTTTTTGTATGAAAAATATCAAACAACTATTTTTGTTATTTTTTGTTAAGTCGTTTTTTTGAACAACTAACAAAAAAGTACTGTAATGTAGTAACAGTTACTTAAAGTAGTTAATTTTATTTTCTTATCTCTGAAAAATTTCCGATGTTTTTTTTTCCAAAAAAATAAAAATAAATTTTATTTTTTTTTTATTTTTCACAACTTTAAAAAAAAAATCTTGGAAAAAATTTGGTCTTCAATTTTTTTTTCTGAAAAATTTTTTGAAAAAAAAAAAATATATATTAATTATTGTATTTTTAATACATTTTTGTTATTTTGACTACAAATGTAAGTAGTTTTTACTACATAAGTCAGTTGGTTTTTGTCAGTTAAAATAACTAACATTGTTAGTTGATTTAACTGAAAAAGTAGTTGACCCCAAAACAACTTACAAAGTAGTTATTTTAACTGGCAAGACAACAAGAAAAATATTTTTTATATTTGACTTTATTAGTTAAGGATAATTTTAATTCCAACGGGCAATCACAATTCTTGTATAAAATGTCATGAGCTAGAATTGTATGCATAGTGGGACTCATGATCCACCAACCATACTTTTCATCAAATAATTTTTCAGTTTCATGTATGTATTTTCTAAACTACACTGATTTTTTTATACCCTCCACTCTAGTGATAGAGGGTATATATAAGTTTGTCATTCCGTTTGTAACACCTCGAAATATTGGTCTAGGACCCCATAAAGTATATATATTCATGATCCTCGATCGATTTTAAGACGATCTAGCGATGTCCGTCCGTCCGTCCGTCTGTCCGTCTGTCTGTCTGTCTGTTGAAAACACGCTAACTTTTGAAGGACTTTACGGAGGCTCCTGAAGTTTGGCATATATGTTGGACATTTACCTGGTCAGGTTGGTATTGCAATCCAGCGCAATCGGTCCAGTGGTTCAAAAGTTACAAGCAAATGAGTGAATTTCGGCAAGGGGTTTTCTGGAATTTGCGAGATAAAACACACGGTAACTTTCGAACGGCAATTCTGAGGGTGCTGAAGTGTGGCATATATATTTACCGTTCCTCTGGTCCGGTTTGTTTTAAATTTCAGCCAAATCGGTCCGGCGGTTCAAAAGATATTAGCAAAACCGTAAATTTCAGATTAGTTCACCTTAAATTCACGTGTTGAAAACCCGTTAAACATGTTTTAAAAACATTTGTAAGTCAGAAAAATATTTTAAAGGTATTTTTGTCACACAAAAATATTTTTACACTAAACCAAAAAAAAATACACTTAAAAAAAAAGTTTACACTCAAAAAAAATTTTACACTCAAAAAAAAAATTGGTAAATTATTTTTTTTTTTTTTTCAAAAATTAACAAAAAAAAAGTTTTTTTACACTAAAACAAAAAAAAAAAAATACACTCAAAAAAATTTTACACTCAAAAAAAAAAAATTGTAATTTTTTTTTTCAAAAATTAATAAAAAAAAAAGTTTTTTTTACAGAAAATAAAATATTTCTAACCAAATAAAAGTTTACACTCAAAAAAAATTTTACACTCAAAAAAAAAAATTGTTTTTTTTTTTTTTTTTTTTTTTCAAAAATTAACAAAAAAAAGTTTTTTTACACTAAAACAAAAAAAAAATACACTAAAAAAAAAAATTAGTAATTTTTATTTTTTTTTTTCAAAAATGAATAAAAAAATGTTTTTTTACAGAAAATAAAATATTTCTAACCAAAAATGTTATTTTTTTCACGTTAGAAAATTTACTATCACTAAAAAAGGGCATTGTGGAGGGTATTCATAGATTCGGCCAAGTCGAATTTAACTTTTCTACTTGTTTTTAATTTGCGTTGATACACAGAAGTATCTAAATTTTTGTGAGAAATATTTCTAATCACAAATGAATATATCTAGGGTAAGTTATGGTCAATATCTATCCATTTAATTTTTTTTTAGCACCATAAAAAATAAAACAAAGTCAAAAAAAAGTGCAATTTTAAAAATTTGAAAAAAAAATAGAACAAATTGTGACCACAACTCGAATTATGGCTTAAAAGTTGCGTAATTAAAAGCAGAACTTTTAGACTTTTTTTTAAAAAAATTTAAGGTTTCGGACTTTTCAAAAAGTCAATTTTAATTTTTAAAAGTTAAAAAATAAGTTACTTCGAATAATTTTTTATATTTTTATTTTTTCCAAAACTACATTCAAATACCAATAAAATGT
This sequence comes from Pegoplata infirma, assembly GCA_963921195.1. Classification (NCBI taxonomy): domain Eukaryota; kingdom Metazoa; phylum Arthropoda; class Insecta; order Diptera; family Anthomyiidae; genus Pegoplata; species Pegoplata infirma. The sequence goes on from OY992537.1 coordinate 105,831,716, forward strand.
TGTTCAACTTTTTTTAAGAAATCTATATTTTTTACTGGTTAAAATTAATTGAAAATTTAAATTTTTTATTTTTTTTTTTAAATCGCCATTTTGAAAAATTGATTACTCAACACCAACTTCGTATAAAATGCTGAACATTTTACTGAAATTTGCAGTTAATACGTACTAAAAGAAATACCAAAAAAAATAATCGAAGGAGGTCGGGTTTAAAAGTGAGTGATTTCGCCAGGAATGTCCCATATGTTAACTTTTAGGCAAATTTAGGCAAATGTAAATATCTGAAACACTTTTCCTACAGAAAATGTATCAGATTGTAAAACATTTTTATAATAGAAAAAGTCTTGAATCTGCGAAATTTTTCTTATATAAAAGTCCCAGATTCTTAAATGTATCTCTGATTCGAAGATACTTTTCTACTTGAAAAGTCTCAGATTCTGAAAAAAAATTTCTGTAGTAAAAGTCTTAGATTCTGAGAAATTTTTGTTATTGAAAAAAAATTTTAATACAATTCAGATCATATTCTAAGACATTTTGCCTACAGAAAAACCGCAGACCTGAAATATATTTTTCTTTAGAAAAAGTTTCTGAGACAAAAAGTTTTACAATAGAAAAAGTCTCAGATTCTGAAAAAAAAAATCTATTGGAAAAATGTCTCAGAATCTGAGAATTTTTCTATAGAAAAAATGTCTTAGAATCTAAGACTATTTTTATAAGCAAAATGTCTCAGAATATAATACTTTTTCAATAGGAAAATGTCTCAGAATCGAAACTTTTTCTATAGTTAAAAATGAATAAGAATCGGAGAAAATATATCAAAATCTGAGACTTTTTCTGCAGGAAAAATTTCTCAGAATACGAGACTTTTTCTAAAGGAAAAATGTCTCAGAACCTGAGACTTTTTCCATAGGAAAAGTTCTTCCTATATTTTTCCTATAGAAAAAGTCTCGTATTCTGAAAAATTTTTCCTGCCCAGTGAAAAATGTTCAAATATGAATAATATATAATTCACATATGATCACATATATGAACATATATATTTAATATATGAGCATATGCGAAAATTGGCGGCATGTGGACATGCATATATGAAAGACATATGAACACATGTGCACATACATGAACGCATACCATATATGTACACTAAGGTTGGGATAGTGTTGTGTGAGATTTTAAGCAGCAGTATTTGGAATCGCTAGAACCCCTCATTTTGTGAGGTTCGTAAAAAAAGTGTATGAGCCAAAAAATGGGGGATGTCGGATAGGATCTAGGGGTCGCTCATCGGGGTCAAAGTTAGGCGTACATTGGAAAAAATCCACAAAAAGCTCCACAATTCCCCTGGTTTTGCCCCTAGAGGGGTCAAATGTGAGACCGGCCCCCATTATTTTTTTGACCCAAACACTTTTGCCAAATATACCTAAGCCCTATCTCCTCTCCTTAAGGGGGCTCCCATACAAAGGTTGAATGTTAAAAAATATTTGCTCCTACCTCTTTAGCTGTCCTAGAAGTGACCCTAGAGGAATCAAATGTATGACCGACCCCCAATATTTTTTCATCCCCAACATTTTCTTAGAAAATACATACCCTCTATCTTCAACCGTTAGGGTGGTCCCCATACATTTTTTTTTATTTTTTCTTAATTTTTTTTATTAAATCAGCTCCTACCGGTCCAACGGTGCTTCCTAGAGGGGTCATTAGCAAGACCGACCCCCATTTATTTTTAGCCCCCAACATTTCATCTGAACATGCTAACTCCGTATCTCCAATTCCTAAGGGGTCTCCCACACAAAATGACATTTTTATAAAATTTGCTCCCACCGCTCTAACTGGCGCAGGGATGACCCTAGAAAATTTAAATGTATGACTGACCCCCAGCCCCAACATTTTCCCCAAACAAACCTACCCTCTATTTTTAAGCCTTAATGGGGTCCCCACACATTTTTTTTTAATTTTTTTATAAAATCAAAATAAAGTTGCCCCCAATATTTTTTTAGCCCCAACATTTTCCCCAAACAAACCTACTCCTTATTTTTAAGTCTAAAGGGGGTTCCCACACATTTTTTACAATTTTTGTATATAAAATCAGATCTTACCGCTCCCATGGTGCCTCTTAGGAACGGGAAATTCAGACTGACCCCCAATAATTTTTGCCCCCTACTTTTTGTCCCAACATACCTACGTCGTATTTCCACTTTGTTAGGGTAATTTTTTTCCTCTCCATTACGGCACAATACGTTGTTATAGTCCTCTATTAATTTTACGCCTCTTTCGGCAGCGTCTATGAAAACATGTAATTGAAGTAATATTTGCAGCGCTTGCAAAAAGTTTTGGTGTCTCTTATGTTATAAGTTCTGGATTTACTTGTTTTGATTCCATGTTAATTATTTTCACACCTTCGAATCCAACAACGTGTACTGGATGATCTTAATCTTTGTTGCCACTTTCGCCGCTATCCCCCGAGTCATAATCTTCCCCGATATCATCGTCTTATTTTTCTTCGCTGCCTTCGTCGGACGATTCGTCCATCTTTTCGTCAGATAACTCTTCCTCCTTGCATTTGCCGTTTTTCGTTTTATTTCACAAGAGATATTCGAATCAAATAGTGCAACTGCTTCACCACTGAGATACCAAAGATGTGAGAGAATCCCTTCTCCAATCGTTGAGACATCTTATTAATTGAAGCATAATTAGCAATCGCTTTAAAAAAATTAAAATCATTATTTGGAGGTTCTATTGCTTTAGAGGCGCTAAACCAAAATTTAGCGTAAATTGTTTTGGGTCAAACCTAAAATATTTTTAGGCAATATATGCCTTTTGCCATCCATCGAGCATGACTGATGGATCCTGGTGGGCTAAAATAATTATTAGGAATATTTTCACCAAGGTATAATAAAACAATTTCAAGAAACTCCTTGAAGTCGCCTCTGGGTCGATTTTCCTTAATTTGAGCACAACAAAACAACTTGATGCAGTTTGGACTTGAGCGGATATATTGCCAGCCACATTCTAATCTTCTATTTTAGGACTGCATGGTTTGTCTTTTATTTATATTTTCCTACTGCTCTTTAAAACGCGCAAACATTGGCACTCCTGGTCCAGACGTTTTGCGTATTTGGTTTCAAACACTTCTTTTAATTGAAGTTCATTAATATGATGTTTGCAAGGCAGATATAGAGGTCAGTTTGCATTTCCCGTCCCTAAGAGGCACTATGGGAGTTTGTAAGAGCTGAATTTATAAATAAAAGTGTTGCTAATTGTTGTACTTTTGTAAATTCTAAATACTCCAACGTTGGGTTACAGTACCATTACGAATTTGGTTTTCCTAAGGGGAGCACGCTTATAAAGTGGAAATACGCCGTAGGTATGTTCGGAAAAAATGTGGGGGGCAAAAACTAATGGGGTCAAGTCTGCATTCCGTATCCCTAAGAGGCACCATGGGAGCGATAACATCTGATTTTATAAAAAATATAAAAAAATGTGTGGGGACCCCCTTAAGACTTAAAAATAGAGGGTAGGTTTGTTTGGGGAAAATGTTGGGGCTGAAAAAATATTTGGGGTCACTCATACATTTAACTTCTCTAGGGTCACCCCTGCGCTAGTTAGAGCGGTAGGAGCAAATTTTATAAAAATGTCATTTTGTGTGGGAGACCCCTTAGGAATTAGAGATAGAGAAGTGGTATATTCAGAAGAAATGTTGGGGGTGGAAAATAAATGGGGGTCGGTCTTGACAATGACCCCTCTAGGAGCCACCATTGGACCGGTAGGAGCTGATGTAATAAAACAAATTAAGAAAAAATAAAAAAAAATGTATGGGGACCACCCTAAGGGTTGAAGATAAAGGGTAGGTATGTTCTAAGAAAATGTTGGGGTTGAAAAAATATTGGGGGTCGGTCATACTTTTGATTCCTCTAGGGTCACTTTTTGGACTACTAGAGAGGTAGGAGCAAATTTTTTAAAAAATTAAACCTTTGTATGGGAGCCCCCTTAGGAAGTGGAGATAAGGCTTAGGTATGTTCGGCAAAAGTGAGGAAAAAAAATTGGGGGTTGGTCTCACATTTGACCCCTTTAGGGTCAAAACCAGAGGAGTTGTGGGGCTTTTTGTGTATTTTTCCCCCTTTACGCCCAACTTTGACCCCGATGAGCGACCCCTAGATGTTATCCGACCTGCCCCATTTTTTGGCTCATGCATTTTTTTACGAACCTCACAAAATAAGCGGTTCTAGCGGGTCGAAATCGGAAACTCGTGCACTATCCCACCCCTAATGTACACATGCCGCCAATTTTCGCATATGATACATATATTTACATATATGAACATACATGTCCATATTTGGACCACATATGATTCACATATGAACATTTTTCACCGGGTGCAGAAAAAGTTTCAGATTTTGAGACATTTTCTTTGATTCCGATTCATTTTTAACTATAAAAAAAGTTTCGATTCTATGACAGTTTTCCTATTGAAAAAGTATCATATTCTGAGACATTTTTCTTATAAAAATAGTCTTAGATTAATTAGAAAAATTCTCAGATTCTGAGACATTTTTCCTATTGATTTTTTTTCAGAATCTGAGACTTTTTCTATTGGAAAATTCTGAAATTTATGGAATCTTGTGAATGCTCCACTAAGACCGTGTTCTAAACAAGCAGCAACTTTCAATTTTTAAATATATTTTTTTAAAAAATTAAGCAAATATTTTTCCATGAACTGAGTTAATAAAAAAATAAAACTTAAAAAAACACTCGCTATACAATGAAGGACAATTTGACAGGTCAATGTTGTAACTGTCACTAGCAGACATTTTCTACAATGACAAAGTCAGACAAAAGAAGGCGTACCATCACCATCGTCATATGTATAAACTTTCATTTGCACTCCACATAATGTAGAGTCAGTGGAGCAAATATGCAGACACATAAACTACGTCATTTTTCAAAGAGAAATAGTATACAAATACGCCAACAACAGTTTGAGTATATAACAAGTAGAAAAACAACAAGTAAGGGAGTAAAATTCGGTAGAGACAGAAATTATAATGCCCTATACTGAAAATTTTTTGGAAATAATGTTTTTTAGTTGACAAGGAATGACCATCTTTGTTTTTTCTTTTTCATATTCTATGACCATAGTATATGGGGTCAAATCACTCACTTTTAGACCCGACCCCTTCGATTTTTTTTATATGTTTTAGTACGTATTAAATGCAACTTGCACATCAATTTGCAGCCTTTTATACCAACCAATTTTTTAAAATGGGGATTATTTCAAAAAAATTAAAAAATTTAAATTAGTAATTAATTTTAACCAGTCAAAAATACAGATATCTTAAAAAAAGTTGGATAACATTTTGTAGGTACATTAAAATTTAGTTTTAGAAAAAACCATGAAAAAAAAATGTCAATTTTAGTAGAGTTTGATCTCCTGATTCCAAATCTGTTCTCCAAATTTTTCCATCACGTCTTGATTTTTAGTTATTCACGGTTGAAAATGCGAAAAATTAAGATTTTTGCATTATTTTAAAGCCTGCACAGCAGCCATTCAGTGGACTACAAATCTGGTATAAAGCGCAAAAGTATAACTTGTCTATGGTCTCCAAGATATAAAACATTGTTTTCTAATAATTGCGTTTGGTTGGGTTACCCTTGCGTTTTAAAATGACTCTGTGTTATTTTTCGTAAAAACCGGAAGATAATTTTAATGGGTTTAAAAGTCTATAATAAATAATGAACTTTTGCATAAATTTTGAGCTCATCACAGTAAAGATCGATCATCTGGTTTTTGTTTTAGAGCCTTATAAAAATGGTGCTTTTTCTAATTTTTTTGCACAGTGTTTGTATAAAATACATGGATGGCCAATAATAGTGCAACAACTTAAAAAAAAAATGAGATCGTGGTTCAATTCTACTCTAACGCTTTATATCAGATTTTTATTCCACCCAGTGGCTGCTGTGCAGGCTTTCAAAAAAGGCAAAAATCGCGTTTTTTTTTTAGCATTTTCAACCGCGAATAATTAAAATTCTAGACGTGATGGAAAACTTTGGAGCACAGATTTGGAATCAGCGAGTCAAAATCTTTTAAAATTGTATATGAAACTTCAAACCGGAACCAAAAACCTTCGATTTGTTGAGCGGTGTTATTCAAAGTAATTATCACTTATTTTTTAACGTTTAAAAATTAAAATCGACTTTTTAAAAAAGTCCGAAACCTTAGATTTTTTTTAAGAAAGTCTAAAAAGTCTTCTCTACATTACGCAACTTTAAAGCAATTTTTCGAGACGTGATCACAATTTGTTCTATTTATTTCAAATTTTGAAAATTGCATTTTTTTACTCTTGTTTATTTTATATGGTGCTCCAAAAAAATTAAATTGATAGATATTGAACCTAAGTTACCCTACATATATTAATTTTTGGATAAAAATATGTCTCACAAAAATTAAGGTTGATTAGTTGAAAATCAGCCAAGTTATTAAAACTTCCCCAGGCATCTAACGTGTGGCAAACCACTTGATTAAGAAATACGATAACATTTTTAAAATTTTTTTATTCTTCAAGTTCAAATATAATTGATTGACAAGTATTTTTCATATAGTGTTTTGCTAACATGTTTTAAATTAATGCAAAAACGGCCTGCAGTTTTCAACACTCCTTTGAAATCTCCATTTTAAAATTTTTATTTAAAAAAATAAAAAAAAATAGAAAAGCAAAAACAAATTTACACTATAACATAAAGAATAAAAAAATGTTAGTACAGTAGATAATTTCAATAAATTTAAAAAATTTGACTCGTATTCATTAATCATGTAGTATGACACTCGTTAGATGCCTGGGAAAGTTGTAATAACTTGGCTGATTTTCAACCGATT